>JAREIS010000873.1:0-48023 GCA_030060385.1 Muscicapa striata striata
GGTATTTTCAGGCTGAATTCCGGGTATTTTCAGGCTGGTTTTTGGGGTGTTTTTGGGTATTTTCAGGCTGATTTTTGGGGTGTTTTTGGGGTGTTTTTGGGGTGATTTCGGGGTGTTTTTGGGGCGATTTTGGGGTGAATTCGGGGTATTTTCAGGCTGATTTTTGGGGTGATTTTGGGGTGTTTTTGGGGTGAATTCCCGGTGTTTTTGGGGTGATTTCCGGGTATTTTCAGGCTGATTTTTCGGGTGATTTCCGGGTATTTTCAGGCTGAATTCCGGGTATTTTCAGGCTGATTTTTGGGGTGTTTTTGGGGTGAATTCCCGGTGTTTTTGGGGTGTTTTTGGGGCGATTTTGGGGTGTTTGGGGCCCACCTTGCAGCCGTGGGCAGAGATGATCCGCAGGTCGGCCGGGACTCGGTCCCCGCCCTTCACCTCCACCAGGTCCCCGACCACGACCTCCTCGGCGTTCACCTGCATCTTCTCGCCCTCGCGGATCACCAGCGCTTGCTGCACCCAGAACAGGGGAATTTCGGGAATTTGGGGAGTTTGGGAGATTTGGGGGGATTTTGGGGGGATTTCAGGGGAATATTGGTGAATTTTGGGGGAATTTTGGGGGAATTTCGGGGGAATTTTGGGGAATTTTGGGGGAATTTTGGGGGATTTTGGGGAATTTTGGGGAATTTCAGGGCAATTTTGGGGAATTTTGGGGAATTTTGGGGAATTTCAGGGGAGTTTTGGTGAATTTTGGGGAGTTTGGGGGAATTTCAGGAGAATTTTGGTGAATTTTGGGGAAATTTTGTGGAATTTCAGGGGAATTTTGGTGAATTTTGGGGAATTTCGGGGGAATTTTGGTGAATTTTGAGGTGTTTGGGGGAATTTTGGGGGAATTTCAGGGAATTTTGGGGAATTTTGGGGGAACTTTGGGGAATTTTGGGGAATTTTGGTGAATTTTGGGGAGTTTGGGGGAATTATTTTGGGGGAATTTCAGGGGAATTTCGGGGAATTTTGGGGAATTTCAGGGGAATTCCGGGAATTTTGGGGGAATTTTGGTGAATTTTTGGGAATTTTGGGGAATTTTGGTGAATTTTTGGGGAATTTTTGGGGAATTTTGGGGAATTTTGGGGAGTTTTGGGGAATTTTGGGAATTTTGGGGGATATTGGGGAATTCTGGTGAATTTTGCGGGAATTCTGGGGGAATTTTGGGGAATTCCGGTGAATTTTGGGGGAATTTTGGGGGAATTTTGGGGGAATTTAGAGAAATTTGGGGAGAATTTTGGGGAATTTCGGGAGAATTTTGGGGCAATTTCGGGGCATTTCGGGGGAATTTCGGGGAATTCTCAAAGGCCCAGACCTCCCCAAAATCCCCAAATTCCCCCCAAATTCCCCCAGAATTTTCCCCCAAAATCCCCCCAAAATCCCCAAATTCCCCCCAAATTCCCCAGAATTTTCCCCAAACCCCCAAATCCCCAAAATCCCCAAATTCCCGGAATTTTCCCCAAATCCCCCCAAAATCCCCAAAATCCCGAATTCCCACCTGGGGCACCATGTTCTTGAAGGATTCCATGATTTTGGAGCTCTTGGCCTCCTGGTAGTAGGAGAAGCAGCCGGTGATGATGACGACGGCGGCCAGGACGATGCCCAGGTACAGCTGGGGGGGCCCAAAAAACGGGGAGGGGTCACTTGGGGGTCACTTGGGGGTCACGGCCCCAAAAAACCCAAATCCCATTTTTTTTCCCATTTAAAAACCCCCGAATTTGCATTTTTTTCCTTGTAAAAACCCCCAAATTCCCATTTTTTTTTCAACTTAAAACCCAAAAAAATCCCATTTTTTTCCCCATTTAAATCCCCATTTTTTCCCTTATTTTAAATCCCCAAATTCCCATTTTTTTCAGTTTAAAAACCCCCAAATTCCCATTTTTTTCCCCATTTTAAATCCCCATTTCCCCCCCATTTTAAATCCCCAAATTCCCATTTTTTTCATCCATTTAAAAACCCCCAAATTCCCATTTTTTCAATTTTAAAACCCAAATTCCCATTTTTTAATCCATTAAAAAAACCCCAAATTCCCATTTTTTTTTCAATTTAAAACCCCGTTCAAACCCCAATTTTTAACCCTTTAAACCCCAATTTTAACCCTTTAAACCCCAATTTTAACCCTTTAAATCCCATTTTTAACCCTTTAAATCCCGTTTTTCCCCGTTTTTTCCCGTTTTCCCCGTTTTTCCTCACGTTGTCGTTGCTGGGCTCGTCCTCGGTGCCGGCCTGGATTAAACTCCCATTTTTAACCCTTTAAATCCCAATTTTAACCCTTTAAACCCCATTTCAACCCTTTAAATCCCATTTTTAACCCTTTAAACCCCAATTTTAACCCTTTAAATCCCATTTTCACCCCGTTTTTTCCCGTTTTCCCCGTTTTCCCTCACGTTGTCGTTGCTGGGCTCGTCCTCGGTGCCGGCCTGGATGCCGTAGGCCAGGAAGCAGAGGATGGCTCCGATCCAGAGCAGGATGGAGAAGCCCCCGAAGAGCTGCCGGCAGAACTTGACCCACTCGGGCGTGGTGGGGGGAGGGGTCAGCGCGTTGGGGCCGTCCCGGGCCAGGATCTCCTGAGCCTTGCTGTGGGTCAGGCCCTGCAATTTGGGAAATTCGGGGGGTCAGGGGGGATTTGGGGGGTCGGGGGAACCCGAAATGCAAAATTTCCGTGAAAAAATGGTGAAAAAAGGGTTAAAAATGAGCCAAAAATGAGCAAAAAAAGGGTTAAAAATGAGCCAAAAATGGGTTAAAAATGGGTCAAAAATGAGGCAAAAATGAGCCAGAAATGGGTCAAAAATGAGCAAAAAATGGGTTAAAAATGAGCCAGAAATGGGTCAAAAATGAGCCAGAAATGGGTTAAAAATGAGCCAAAAATGGGTCAAAAATGGGTCCAAAAACGGGCTAAAAATGAGTGAAAAAATGGGTTAAAAATGAGCAAAAAATGAGCTAAATCCACCCAAAACCAGCCCTTAAATAGCCTCAAAAATAAAATAAAATAAAATTAAATTAAATTAAATTAAATTAAATTAAATTAAATTAAATTTAAAAAAAAAATATATAAAATAAAATAAAATAAAATAAAATAAAATAAAATAAAATAAAATAAATAAAATAAAATAAAATAAAATAAAATAAAATAAAATAAAATAAAATAAAGTAAAATAAAATAAAATAAAGTAAAATAAAAAAAAAAGTAAAATAAAATAAAATAAAATAAAATAAAATAAAATAAAATAAAATAAAGTAAAATAAAATAAAATAAAATAAAATAAAATAAAGTAAAATAAAATAAAATAAAATAAAATAAAGAAAAATAAAATAAAATAAAATAAAAATAAAATAAAATAAAATAAAATAAAATAAAATAAAATAAATTAAAATAAAATAAAATAAAATAAAATAAAATAAAATAAAATACAATAAACAAGAACTCCCGGGCCAGGATCTCCTGAGCCTTGCTGTGGGTCAGGCCCTGGGGGGCGAAATTTGGGGGGTCAGGCGGGATTTGGGGGGTCGGGGAGTCAAAAATCCCGATTTTTGAGGATTTTCCCCCAAAAAACGGTGAAAAAAGGGTTAAAAATGAGCCAAAAATGAGCAAAAAAAGGGTTAAAAATGAGCCAAAAATGGGTCAAAAATGGGTCCAAAAAAGGGCTAAAAATGAGTGAAAAAATGGGTTAAAAATGAGCAAAAAATGAGCTAAATCCACCCAAAACCAGCCCTTAAATAGCCCCAAAAATAAAATAAAATAAAATAAAATAAAATAAATAAAATAAAATAAAATAAAATAAAATAAAATAAAATAAAATAAAATAAAATAAAGTAAAATAATAAAAAAAGTAAAATAAAATAAAAATAAAATAAAATAAAATAAAATAAAATAAAATAAAATAAAATAAAATAAAATAAAATAAAATAAAATAAAATAAAATAAAATAAACAAGAACTCCCGGGCCAGGATCTCCTGAGCCTTGCTGTGGGTCAGGCCCTGCAATTTGGGAAATTTGGGGGGTCAGGGGGGATTTGGGGGGTCGGGGACCCGAAATGCAAAATTTCCGTGAAAAAACGGTGAAAAAAGGGTTAAAAATGAGCGAAAAAAGGGTCAGAAATGAGCGAAAAACGGGCTAAAAATGAGCCGAAAAATGGGTTAAAAATGAGCGAAAAATGAGTTTAAAATGAGTTAAAAGTGAATGAAAACTGAGCGAAAAATGGATTAAAAATGAGTTTAAAATGAGCTAAATCCACCCTTAAATAGCCCCAAAACCAAATAAAAATAAAAATAAAAATAAAAATAAAAATAAAAATAAAAATAAAAACCAAAACAAAAATAAAAACCAAAATAAAAATAAAAATAAAAATAAAAATAAAAACCAAAATAAAAATAAAAATAAAAATAAAAACCAAAGCAAAAATAAAAATAAAAATAAAAACCAAAACAAAAATAAAAATAAAAATAAAAACAGAAACAAAAATAAAAATAAAAATAAAAATAAAAATAAAAATAAAAATAAAAATAAAAATAAAAATTAAAAAAAAAATAAAAATAAAAATAAAAATAAAAAAAAAAAAAAAAAAAAAAAAAAAAGTAAAGATAAAGATAAAGATAAAAATTAAAATAAATAAAAACAAAAACAAAAACAAAAATAAAAATAAATAAAAACAAAAATAAAAATAAAAATAAAAATAAAAATAAGAATTAATAAGAATATAAATAAAAATTAAATAAATAACAATAAAAATAAAAATAAAATCGAAAGGCCCCAAAATCACCGATTTAAAGCCCCAAAAGAGCCCCAAAATTCCCGAAAATCCCCCAAACACCCCAGAATTCCCGGAATTCCGGAATTCCCGATCCTCGCCTGCACGCAGTCCGTGTTGTATTTCCTGCAAACCTCCTCAATCGACATCTTGTGCTCGGTCTGGGGGGGGGGGGAGAGAAAACCCAAATTCGGGACCCTCCCCAAAAATCCCAACCCCAAAAATCCCCGAATGTACCCCAAAAATCCCGGAATTTACCCCAAAAATCCCCGAATGTACCCCGAAAATCTTAAAATCTCAAAAATCCCGGAATTTCCCTCAAAATCCCGGAATTTCCCCCAGAATTTCCACCAAATTCCCCGGAATTATTTTTTTAAATTCCCCCCCAAAAAATCCAAATTTTTCCCCCCAAAAATCCGCCCCAAAATCCCAAATTTCCCCCCTCAAAATCCCCCCAAAATTCCATAACTACCCCCAAATGCCCCCAAAATCCCCGAATTTTCCCCCAAAATTCCCCTAAAATCCCCCCAAAATTCCATAATGACTCCCCAAATCCCCCAAATTTCCCCCAAAATCCCAAATTTCCCCCCAAAATCCCCCAAAAATTCAATAATTACCCCCAAATTTCCCCAGATTCCCCAAATTTCCCCCAAAATCCCAAATTTCCCCCAAAATTCCATAATTACTCCCCAAATTTCCTCCCGAATTTCCCCCAAACCCCCTCAAACCCCCCAAATTCCCCCAAATTCCCCCAAAATCCCCGAATTTTCCCCCAAAATTCTGCTAAAATCCCCCCAAAATTCGATAATTACTCCCCAAATCCCCCCAAATTTCCCCCAAACCCCCTCAAACCCCCCAAATTTCCCCGAATGTCACTCACCATGGCCACCTCCTTCTTGAGGTCGTCCAGGTCCCGCGTTTTGCTCTTGCCCTTTTTTGGGGACTCTTTGTCGCCCCCCTTGTCCTGCGTGGTGGCCACGCGGTAACTGTCGGAGCCGCCGAACTGGGGGGGGCCGTTACTGGGGGGCCCCGAACCCCCCGAGCCCCCCCGGCGGCTCCGCAGGCACCGGGAACCCCAAAAACCCCAAAAAAAACCAAAATAACCTAAAAAAACCCCCAAAAAAACCACCAAAATAACACCAAAAACCGCCCCAAAAATAAAAATATCTCCATAAAAATAACCCCAAAATCACCCCTGACACCCCAAAACCCCGGCGACTCCCGCAGTATCACCTGGAACCCCAAAAACCCCAAAAAAAACCAAAATAACCTAAAAAAAACCCCCCAAAAATCCCATAAAAACCACCAAAATAACCCCAAAAAAACCCCAAAAAAATCCCATAAAAACAACCCCAAAAACAAAAAAAAAAAAATCCAAAATAACCCCCCAAAAAACCCAAAAAAATACCCAAAAAACCACCCCAAAAATCCCATAAAAACAAAACAAAAAAAACCACAAAAAACCACCCCAAAAATAAAAACATCCCCATAAAAATAACCCAAAAATCACCCCGAAAAAAAACCCAAAATCACACAAAAAACCCCAAAAAAATCCCAAAAAATCCCCCCAAAAAACCCACAATCACCCTCCCAAAAAACCCGCGAAAAATCCCAAAATCACCCCAAAAAAACCTGAAAAAAAAAACAAAATCACCCCCCAAAAAAACCCAAAAACCCTAAAATCACCCATAAAACCCCCAAAAATCGCAAAAATCCCCCAAAAAAACCCAAAATCACCCCAAAAACCCAAAAACCCCAAAATCACCCATAAAACCCCCCCAAAAAAATCCCAAAAAATCCCCCCAAAAAAACCCAAAATCACCCCCCAAAAAAACCCAAAAGAAACCCTAAAAAAACCCCAAAATCATCCCAAAAAAAACCCCCAAATAATCCCAAAAGACAAAAAAAAACCCCAATAAAAATAACCCCAAAAATAAAAATATCCGGGTAAAAATCCCCCCCCCAAAAAACCCCAAAATCCCCCAAAAAATCCCCCCCAAAAACCCCAAAATCCCACCAAAAATCCCCCCCAAAAACCCCAAAATCCCCCAAAAAATCCCCCCAAAAAAACCCCAAAATCCCCCAAAAAATTCCCCCCCAAAAACCCCAAAATCCCCCAAAAATCCCCCCAAAAACCCCAAAATCCCCAAAAAAATCCCCCCAAAAACCCCCAAAATCCCCCCAAAAACCCCCAAACCCCCAAACCAGAACCCCCCAAATCCCCCCGAACCGCCGCCCCTCCCCCACCCCGCCCCTCCCCCCCCGCCCGGAGGGATTTGGGGGGGCCCCGCCCCTCCCCCCCCGCCGCCATCTGCTCCCCGTTAATCCGGGGGGGGGGAGGGGCGGGGGGGGGCGGCGTGGGAAAAACGGGGGAGGGGCGGGATTGGTGCCCCCGTTTTTGGGGGATCCCAAATTTGCCAAATTTTTGGGGGGGGATTTTTTGGGGGCCTCCCCCTTTCTTTAGGGGGCCCCAATTTTTTTATTTTATTTTATTTTATTTTATTTTATTTTATTTTTTTTTTTTTTTTTTTTTTTTTTTTTTTTTTTTTTTTTTTTTTTTATTTTATTTTATTTTATTTTATTTTATTTTATATTTTTATTTTATTTTACTGTATTTTATATTTTATTTTATTTTGTTCTATTTTATTTTATTTTTAATTTTTTATTTTATTTTACTTTATTTTATATTTTACTTTATTTTATTGTATTTATTTTATTTTATTTTATTTTATCTTTTTTATTTATTTATTTTTAGGGGTTCCCCATTTTGGGGGAAATTCTAATTTTTGGGGTTTTTTTGGGGGAGTTTTCCTTTTTTGGGGTCTTTAGGGGACCCCAATTTTTCTTATTTATTTTATTTTATTTTATTTTATTTTATTTTATTTTATTTTATTTTATTTTATTTTATTTTATTTTATTTTATTTTATTTTATTTTAATTTATTTATTTTTAGGGGTTCCCCATTTTGGGGAAATTCCCAAATTTTTGTTCTTTTTTTTTTTTTTTTTTTTTTGGGGGCGTCTCCCCCCATTTTTGGGGAGACCCCGATTTTCTATTTTTATTTTTTAATTTTTTTGGGGGGGGTTTCCCGATTTTTTGGGATTTTCTGGGGGAAGTTTTCCCCTTTTTTGGGGTCTCCCCCCGTTTTTAGGGGACCCCAAATTTTTTTTTTAATTTAATTTTTTTAGGGGGGTTTCCCCATTTTTGGAGGATTCCAGATTTTTGTCCCTCCCCATTTTTGGGGTTCCCGGGTTTATTTTGGGGCATTTTTTAATCAGGGAATTTTTGGGGGGAATTCCCAATTTTTGGGGATTTTCCCTTTTTTTTTTTTTGTTCCCAATTTTTGGGGGTTTCCCAATTTTTGGGGGGGATTTTCCCCATTTTTCTGGGGTTCCCCTATTTTGGGTTATTTCCCCAATTTTGGGGATTTTTTTTTCTAATTTTGGGGTTTTTTTTCCTGGTTTTTATGGGATTTTCCCATTTTTGGAGTATTTCCCTATTTTGGGTCATTTCCCCAATTTTGGGGAATTTTTTTCCCTAATTTTGGGGTTTTCCCCCCCATTTTTATGGGGTTCCCCTATCCTGGGTTATTTATCTTGTTTTTTGGGTTATTTCCCCAATTTTGGGTTATTTCCCCAATTTTGGGATTTTTTTTTCCTAATTTTGGGGTTTTTCCCCCTGTTTTTATGGAATTTTCCCATTTTTGGAGTATTTCCCCATTTTGGGTCATTTCTCCAATTTTGGGGATTTTCCTCATTTTTCTGGGGTTCCCCCATTTTGGGGGGATTTCCCCAATTTTTGGGTTATTTTTCCTAATTTTGGGGATTTTTCCCCCCCCCTATTTTTGGGGTCATTTTCCCAATTTTGGGGATTTTTCCTGTTTTTTATGGGGTTTGTTGCCAGGATTTGGGGACACAGGATTTGGGGACACCAGGATTTGGGGACACCAGGATTTGGGGACATTGGGGACACCAGGATTTGGGGACATTGGGATTTGGGGATTTGGGGACACTGGGGTTTGGGGACACCATCGGGATTTGGGGACACTGGGACATTGGGGACATTGGGATTCAGGGATTTGGGGACACCATCGGGATTTGGGGACATTGGGATTTGGGGACATTGGGATTTGGGGACATTGGGATTCGGGGACATTGGGGACACCAGGATTTGGGGACTTGGGGACACTGGGAACACCAGGATTTGGGGACATTGGGGTTTAGGGATTTGGGGACATCTGGATTTAGGGACATTGAGGACACTGGGATTTGGGGACTTGGGGACACTGCTGGGATTTGGGGACACCAGGATTTAGGGACATTGAGGACACTGGGATTTGGGGACTTGGGGACATTGGGGACACTCGGGATTTGGGGACACCATCGGGATTTGGGGACACAGAGGGGACTCAGGGCCCGGCCACGCCTCTGGCACAGGGACAAGGACACAGAGGGGACATCGGGGATTGGCAGCGGGATTTGGGGACACTGGGGACATGGGGACATTGGGGACATGGGAACACCAGGATCTGGGGACACTGGGGTTTGGGGACAGTGGGATTCAGGGATTTGGGGACACGGGGACATTGGGGACATTGGGGTTTGGGGATTTGGGGACATTGGGGTTTGGGGACACGGGGACACGGGGACATTGGGGACATTGGGATTTTGGGACACCATCGGGATCTGGGGACACGGGGCCCTGTGGCCCGGCCAGGCCGCTGGCGCAGGGACAGGGACACAGAGGGGACATCGGGATTGTCACATCCAGAGAGTTGGGGACATCGGGATTGGCACGAGGACAGGGACAGGGACAGGGACAGGGACAGGGACACATCAGGGACATCGGGATTGACACCAGGACGGGGACAGCGACAAGGACAGTGACAGAGGGACAGCGACACATCGGGGATGGCGGGATTAGCACGGGGACAGGGACAGCGACAGCGACAGGGACAGGGACAGAGGGACAGTGACAGTGAGAGAGGGACACGGGGACATCGGGATTTACACGGGGACAGGGACAGGGACAGAGGGATTTGCACCAGGATGGGGACATCGGGATTGGCATGGGGACAGGGACAGGGACAGGGACAGTGACAGGGACAGGGACATCGGAGCCCCAGGGATTTGGGGACATCGAGATTGGGGACCTCAAGGACTCAGGGACACGGGGATTTGGGGATCATTGGGGACATCGGGGATTCAGGAATTCGGGGATTTGGGGACATTGGGGACATCGGGGATTTGCGGCCGTGGGAACGGGCGAGGCTGGCGCGGGGCCAGGGCTGAGGGGACACCGCGGGGACACCGAGGGGACACCGAGGGGACACTCGTGACCGGCTCGGGGACACGCGGGACGGGCTCGTGACAGGCAGGGGACACCGAGGGGACACCGAGGGGACACTCGTGACCGGCCGGACACGCGAGCGCGGCCGCGGGTGACGCAGGAGCCGCGTCACAGCCCGGGGGGGCCGGGATGTCCCCAAGGTGTCCCCAAGGTCCCCTCATTGTCCCCTCAGTGTCCCAAATTGTCCCTTCAATGTCCCCTCAGTGTCCCAAATTGTCCCCGATGTCCCTTCATTGTCCCCTCATTGTCCCCTCATTGTCCCCTCATTGTCCCCTCAGTGTCCCCAAGGTCCCCTCGGTGTCCCCAATGTCCCTTCAATGTCCCAAATTGTCCCCAATTGTCCCCCCAAGGTCCCCCCAAGGTCCCCTGGGTGTCCCACTTGTCCCCTGGGTGTCCCAATTGTCCCCCCCAATGTCCCCAATTGTCCCCCGCGATGTCCCCTCGCTGTCCCCTCCCTGTCCCCGACTGTCGCCCCGTTTCCTCCCTCACTCGCCCGCCCCTTCCAGCACCTTCCCCGCGCCTCGAGCGCTCGCCCAAAACCCCCAAAAAATCCCCCAAAAAACCCCCAAAAACCCCAAAATTCCCAAAATCCCCAAAATCCCCAAAATCCCCCAAATCCCCAAAAATCCCCCCAAAAATCCCCCAAAAATCCCCAAAATCCCCCAAACCCTTCGCGCGCTCGCCCAGAATTTCCCACACTCGCTCAAAATTTCCTGCAGCCCCCCCCGGCCCCTCCCCCACCCCAGCGCTGCGGCACCGCTGAACCCCCAAAAAATCCACCCAAAATCCCCCAAAAACCCCCAAAAAACCCCAAAATTCTCTAAAAAAACCCCAAAATCCTCCAAAAAAACCTCCCAAAATCCTCAAAAAACCCCCAAAATCCTCCAAAATCCACCCAAAAAATTCTCAAAAAAACCCCAAAATTCTCTCCAAAAAAAACCTCCCAAAAATCCTCCAAAAAACCCCCAAAATTCTCAAAAAACCCCCAAAAATCCTCCAAAACCCCAAAATCCTCCAAATAATCCTCCCAAAATACTCCAAAAACCTCCCAAAATTCTCTAAAAACCCCAAAATCTAAAAAAAAAAAACCCAAAAATCCTCCAAAAAATCCTCCCAAAATCCTCCAAAAACCCCAAAATCCTCTAAAAAAACCCAAAATCCTAAAAAAAAAAATCCTCCCAAAACCCAAAATCCTCCCCAGAAAAATCCCCAAAAATCCTCCCAAAACCCCCCCAAAATCCTCCAAAAAAACCTCCCAAAATTCTCTAAAAACCCCCAAAATTCTCTAAAACACTTCCCCAAAAAAACTCCCCAAAATCTTCTTAAAAAACCCAAAAAATCCTCGGAACCTCCCGAAAATTCTCTGAAATTCTCTAAAAACACCCAAAATCCTCCAAAAAAACCCCAAAAACCCCAAATCCTCCGACCCCCCCCCAAAATCCTCGCGCGCTCATCCCAAATTTTGCACACTCATCCCAAATTTCTGCCTCGTCCCGATTTTCCCACGCTCATCCC
The DNA here is from genome assembly GCA_030060385.1 of Muscicapa striata striata. NCBI lineage: Eukaryota > Metazoa > Chordata > Aves > Passeriformes > Muscicapidae > Muscicapa > Muscicapa striata. The sequence continues at coordinate 11,650 of JAREIS010000873.1, forward strand.
AAATTTCTGACGCTCGTCCCAAACCCTCCAAAAACGCCCCAAAATCCTCCAAAACCACCCAAAAAAATTTCTCGCGAAATTCCCGAATTTTCCCACGCTCATCCCAAATTTCTCTCTCCATTCCCAAATTTTTATTCTCCCGAATTTTCCTCTCCATCCCGAATTTTCCCACGCTCATCCCAAATTTTTCTCCATTCCCAAATTTCTTCCTCCCCCCCCCCAAATTTTCTCTCTCCCAAATTCTTCTCTCATCCCAAATTTCTCTCTCCATTCCCAATTTTTTTCCTCCATTCCCAAATTTTCCTCTCCATCCCCATTTTCCCACGCTCATCCCAAATTTCTCCCCGCCGCCCCCACCCCAAATTTCTCACTCCAAAATTTTTCTCTCCATCCCAAATTTTCCCACGCTCATCCCAAATTTTTCTCCATCCCCAAATTTTCCCACGCTCATCCCAAATTTTCCCCTCCTCCCCCCCCGCCCAAATTTTTCTCTCTCCCAAATTTTTCTCCATCCCCAAATTTCCCCCTTTCCCCCCCCATAATTTTCCCTCCCCCTCCCCTCCCCCCTCGCCCCCTCCCCATTTTCCCCTCCCCCCCCCTTACCCCCATGGCTGCGTTGGGGGCGGGGCGGCTGCACCGGCGGAATTTGGGGGGTTTTTGGGGGGTCCCGGCGGGTTCGGGAGCGGAACCGGGGCCGGAACCGGAGCCGAACCGGGGCCGAAACGGAGCCGAACCGGGGCCGAACCGGAGCCCGCGGCGGCTGCGGCGCTTCTGGGGCGGGGGCGCGGGCGCTGCGGCCTGGGCTGGGCTGGGGGGCGGGGGCGGGGGGCTGGGACCAATCAGAGGCCGCGATCCTCCCCCACCCCCGCCGGGCCACGCCCCTTTACTGCGGATTGGAGGGGATTAAGGTTAAAAAAAATAAAAAAATAATAAATTGAATTTTTTTTTTTTTTTTTTTTTTTAAACGGGGGAGAAAATTCCAGCGCTTCCCCTCCCCATCAGCGAGACCCTCCTCATTAAAAAAAACCCTCGGGACTCCTTAATTAATCTCTAATTAATTTATTTATTTTATTTTATTTTTTCCGCCCCTCCCCGGCGCGTGGCGCAGCCCCCACTGCAATGCGGCCCCTCCCCACCCGCAGCGCGACCCCTCCCCCAAAAAAAAAAAAAATAATCGACGGAGAGACCCCACCCCCCCCAATCAATTTAATTAATCCCCGTCCGGTTTAATTAAACGGTTAACGCCGCTAATTAACCCTTTGTTAATTGCGCAATGCGGCCGGAAAAAAAAAAAAAAAAAAAAAAGAAATTTAAAAAATAAAAAAAACCCCCAAAAATCCCCAAAATCAACCCCCCCCCCCCCCAAAAACTGCCCGTCCCGCGGTGATTAATTAGCGCTAATTAATCGCGAGCATCCTCGCGCCGTCTCCGGGGCAACGCGGGCGCCATGGCAACGGCGTTACCATGGCAACGGGGGAGGGGCCTTGGCAACGGGGATTGGGGGGGGAGGGGAGGGGAGGGGAGACCCCCCCCGGGATTGGGGGAAAATTTGGGGAGAAAAACGGGAAAATTGGGGGAAAAATCAGGAGGGAATTGAGGGGAAACCGAAAATTTGGGGGAAAATTTGGGGGGAATTTTGGGAAAAATTTGGGGGAAAATCAGGGCGAAATTGGGGGAAAGAAACGGAAAATTTGGGGGAAAATTCGGGAAATTGGAGGAAAAAAACCCGAAGTTTTGAGGGGAGGGGGAAAGTGGAAATTGGGGAAAAAACGGGAAAAATTTGGGGGGAAAAACTGGAAAATTTGGGGGAAAAATCAGGAGGAAATTGGGGGGAAAACGGGAAAATTTGGGGGGAAAATGTGGGGGGAAAAAAATCCCGAAAAATTTGTGAAAAAACGGGAAAATTTGGGGGAAAAATGGAAAAATGGGGGAAAAAACTGGAAAATTTGAGGGAAAAATCGGAAAATTTGGGGGGAAAAAAATCCCGAAAAATTTGGGAAAAAACGGGAAAATTTGGGGGGAAATTGGGGGGGGGGAAGAAAGGGGAAATTTCGGATTAAAAATTCCCCAATTTTGGGGAAAAATCCTGGAAAATCGGGGAAAAAATCTCCTGAAAGTGGGAAAAAAAATTCCCGAGAATTGGGGGAATTTGGGCAAAACTGGGGAGAATCCCCCAAAATTGGAATTGGGACCCTCCCCCCCCCCCAAAATTCGGCTCCTCCCCAAATCCGGGACCCCTCCCCCAACCCGGCCCCTCCCCCCAGTTAAGCAGCGATGACGTCACCGCTCCCCCCGTTGCTATTTTTAGCTCCCCGCTGTTATTTTTGGGGGGTTTCCCCCCTCCGGTATCCCCGGTGACGTCACTTCCGGTTGCCGCGGCCACGCCCCCCCAAACGGGGGGGATGAGGGGTGACCTTGAAGGGTCCCTTTGAAGCCGCCGCGCGCTCATTTGCATCTCATTTGCATCTCATTTGCATCTCATTTGCATCTCATTTGCATCTCGGGATGGGCGGGGACGCGGCGCCCCCTGGCGGCCGAACCGGGGAATGAGTTGATTTGTTTTATTTTATTTTATTTTATTTTATTTTATTTTATTTTATTTTATTTTATTTTATTTTATTTTATTTCATTTCATTTCATTTCATTTCATTTCATTTTATTTTATTTTATTTTAATTTATTTTTTAGTTTTATTTTTTATTTTATCTTTTTAAATTTTATTTTATTTTATTTTTTATTACTTTATTTTTTATTATTTTCTTTAGTATTTTATACTGCATTTTATTATTATATTTAATTTCATTTTATTTTATGTTATTTATCTTATTTTATTTTACTATATTTCATTTATCTTATTTTATTTCATTTTGATTTTATATTATTTTACTTTATTTTATTTTATTTAATTTTACTTCATTTCTTTTTATTTATTTTATTTTATTTTATTTCATTTCATTACTTTTTATTTATATTCTTTTATTTTCTTTCCTTTTATTTCATTTTATTTTGTTTATTTTGTTTTTTTTTTTTTTTCATTTTATTTCATTTTATTGTATTTTATTTAATTTTATTTATTTATTTATTTGTTTATTTTGGGGTGATTTCGGGCGATTTCAGGACTCGCAAACGCTCTGAGAAAAGTCCGGGCGGGTTTTTTATTTTCTTTCTTTTTTTTTTTTTTTTTTTTTTTTTTTTGGGGGGCGATGACGTCACCGCGCTCCCAAACCGAGGAAGAAAAAAAAAAAAACCGCGAAAAACTCAGGAAAAAAAAATTTTAAAAAAATGGGAATAAAAATAAAATTAAAAAAATTCCCAAATTTCCCCCCCCCCGGCCCCAAATCAAGCAGAAATCATTATTAATAATTATTATTAATTAATTAATTAATTAATAACAGAACACCCTCCCCCCCCCACCCCCTCCCGAACTGGGACCCCCTCCTCGCCCCTCCCCCACCCCCATCCCTGCCCCTCCCCCCTCCCCCAAAATCCCAGCACCCCTCCCCCCCCCTTCCAATTCTGGGGATTCCCCCAAATCCTCGGCTCGGGGGTGGGGGGAGGGGGGGGGTGTGGGGAGGGGCGGGATCGGGTTTCCCCTCTCTCTCCTCCCCGGGAAGGCACAGCGATTTTGGGGGAGGGGGAGGGAGGGGGCGTCAAATGTCGAGGTGTGGCGGGGGGGGGTGGGGGAGGGGTCAATCCAGCCCTGGGGAGGGCGGGTCCCCGCCCGCCCTCCCCCGTCCCCGCCGCACGCACGGCGCACAAGCCCGGGGTGGGGAGGGGCGGGGGGAGGGGTCACCTCGGCGGCTCCCCGGCGGGGGAGGGGCTGGGGGCGCGGCCGATGAGGATGAGGAGGGCGGTGGGGAGGGGCCGCCCGCCCCCGCGCGGGTGGGGGGGGCGGCGCGCAGCGCTTGGATGCGCCGGCACTCGGGGCAGACGCGCACGTGACCGCAGGGCGGGGGAGGGCGGCTCCGAGCACCGCCTCTCCCCGCCCCCACCTCCGCCTGCCCGCCCCGCCCCTCCCCCAGCCCCGGAATAAAGTTTCCCGTTGCTGAAGCGCATCTCGCGCAGGTGGGGGAGGGGCTGGGGCGGGGCGGCCCCGCGGGCGGGGGCGGGGCGGCGGCGGCGGCGCGCGCGGGGGCGGCGGCTGCAGGACACGGCCCGGCCCAGCTCCCCGCAGCATCTCCGAGCACAGCGACAGCTGCGGGAATTCATCAATTAATCACTAATTAATTAACTCATTCATCGATCGAAATCAAAACCCAAACGTAGAAATCAAAATAAAGCCAAAAACTCGGGGTGAAATCCAACCCCGGCTTTGGGGGTGGTGGAGGGGGAAAAAAAACCCGCCCCAAAAATTAATTAATAACTAATTAAATTAATTAAATCAATTAATTGATCAAAATCGAAATTAAAATCAAAATTAAAATGTAGAAATTGAAATTAAGTAAAAAAATTTTGGGGGAATCTCCCAGGTTTTTGGGTGGTGGAGGGGGAAGAAAAGCCGCCCAAAAATTAATTAATTAAGTGATTTAATTAATAAATTAATCAAAATCGAAATTAAAATCAAAATTAAAATGCAGAAATTGAAATTAAGAAAAAAATTTCTGGGGGAAATCCCCCAGTTTTGGGGGTGTTGGAGGGGGAAAAAAGCCCGGCCAAAAAAATAATTAATTCAAATTAAAATCAAAATGGAAATTAAAATTAAAACGTAGAAATTAAAATAAAGCAAAAATTTGGGGTGGAATTGATCTGGGAGCCCCCAAATCCATCCGGGACCCCCAAAATTCATCTGGGACCCCCAAAATCCATGGAGACGCCTCCCAACCCCCAAATCCCCCAATCCCCCCCGCCCCTCCCCACCTCCTGGGTGTCGGCCGCGCGCCGCGTGGACCAGACGAACTCCATGAGGGCCACCAGGATGGCCACGAGCAGCCCGCACACCAGCACCACGAAGATGCCGCCGATGTTCTCCATGCCCAGCCCTGGCGGCGCCGGAAACGCCCAAACGGCTCAGCGGGGGCAGGGCGACTCAACGGAGTCACCACAACCCAACGCAACCCAACACAACGCAACTCAACCAAAGTCAACCCAACCCAACTCAACCCAACTCAACGCAACCCAACGCAACTCAACGGAGTCAACCCAACCCAACACAACTCAACCCAACTCAACACAAGTCAACATAACCCAACACAACTCAACACAACCCAACACAACTCAACACAACTCAACACAACTCAACACAACTCAACCAAAGTCAACACAAGTCAACACAACCCAACACAACTCAACCAAAGTCAACACAACTCAACCCAACTCAACACAAGTCAACACAACCCAACACAACTCAAAACAACTCAACAGAACCCAACACAACTCAACACAACTCAACGCAACTCAACACAACTCAACCAAAGTCAACCCAACCCAACACAACCCAACACAACTCAACACAACCCAACACAACTCAACCAAAGTCAACCAAAGTCAACACAACTCAAAACAACTCAACACAACCCAACACAACTCAACACAGCTCAACACAACTCAACACAACTCAACACAACTCAACCAAAGTCAACCCAACCCAACCCAACTCAACTCAACCCAACCCAAGTCAACACAGCTCAACACAACTCAACACAACTCAACCCAACCCAACCCAACCCCACTCATCCCATCCAACCCAACCCAACCAACCCAGCCCAGCCCCGCCCCACCTTGGCGCGGTGATCCTCCTCCTTGGGGCAGTGCCCCCCCTCCCACCACTTCCTCTTGAGGATCTCCAGCCGGTTGTTCTCCTGCAGCTGCAGGATCGCCAGCGTGATCTCGTCGCGGAACGGCGACCCTGCCGGGAGAGGGGGGATAGCCAGGGACCCCCCAAAATCTGGGGGGATATCCGAAAAAAACTGGGGGGAAAATCCAAAAAAATTGGGAGGAAAAATCCCTGAAATTGGGAGGAAAAATCCCAGAAAACTGGGAGGAAAACCCCCGAAAATTGGGAGGAAAATCCAAAAAAATTGGGGAGAAAACCCCTGAAAATTGGCGGGAAAATCCCTGAAATTGGGAGAAAAATCCCTAAAAAGTGGGGGGGAAAAATCCCCAAAAATTGGCAGGAGAATCCATGAAATTGGGAGAAAAATCCCCAAAAACTTGGGGGGAAAATCCCCGAAAATTGGCGGGAAAATCCCTGAAATTGGGAGAAAAAAACCCAAAAACTGGGGGAAAAAAATCTCCAAAAATTGGCGGGAAAATCCCTGAAAATTGGGAGGAAAAATTCCCAAAAATTGGGGGGAAAAATCCCCGAAATTAGGGGGAAAAAATCCCTGAAAATTGGGGGGAAAAAATCCCCAAAAACTGGGGGAAAAAAATCCCCCAAAATTGGTGGGAAAACCCCTGAAAATTGGGAGAAAAATCCCATAAATCCCCTACAAGATTTCCAGGGGCCCCCGTACCCAGTGGCATGCCGATGCCGTAGCCCTTGGTGTCCAGCAGGCCGCCGATCTGCGTCAGGTTGCAGTTGTGGCGCCGGTGGTACTCGTTCATGGTGGACTCCAGCAGGAAGGCGTACTTGGAGTTGAGGACGCGCGCGATGCCCTCCTCGGTGCTCTTGACGAAGACGCTGGGCTGCTTGGAGTGCATGTAGTTCCACATCCGCTGGTAGGTCTGGTAGCGCGAGTTCTGGCGGGGGGCGGCGGGGGAGACGGGCTTGGGGGAGCTGCGGGGCTGGGGCGGCGGGGTTGGCTGGGTGGGTTGGTTTGGTTGGTTGTTGGGTTGGGGGTTGTTTGGGTTGGGCTCCTTTGGGTTGGATTGGGTTGGGTTGGATTGGGTTGGGTTGGGTTGAGTTTGGTTGGGTTGTTTGGGTTGGGCTCCTTTGGGTTGGATTGGGTTGGGTTGAGTTGTTAGGTTGGGTTGTTTGGGTTGGAGTTGGGTTGAGTTGGGTTGGGATGTTTGGGTTGGGTTGTTTGGGTTGTGTTGGGTTGGGTTGGGTTGGGTTGGGTTGAGTTTGGTTGAGTTGTTTGGGTTGGGCTCCTTTGGGTTGTTTGGGTTGGGCTGGGTTGGTTGATTGATTCATTGATTGGATTGATTGAGTTGATTGATTCATTTATTGGATTGATTGGGTTGATTGATTGGATTGATTGGATTGACTTATTCATTGCTTGGATTGATTGAGTTGATTGATTAATTAATTGGATTGATTGGGTTGATTGATTAATTGATTGGATTGATTGGGTTGATTGATTCGATTGATCGGGTTGATTCATTGATTGATTGGATTGATTGGGTTGATTGATTGGATTGATCGGGTTGATTCACTGATTGATTGGATTGATTGGGTTGATTGATTCATTGCTTGGATTGATTGACTGGATTGATTGAGTTGATTGATTCATTGATTGGATTGATCGGGTTGATTGATTGACTGATTGATTGATTGATTCATTGAGTTGACTGGACCAATTGGATTGACAGATTGACTAACTCATCGACTGACGGAACCAATCATATTGATTGATCAATTGACTGATCGATTGACTGACTGATCGATTGATGGATGGATCGATGAGCTGCCCTGACCTGGAAAGGTCATGGTGGAGCCCGGCGTGGATGGTGCCGTACTCGATGTTGGTTTGGTCGGCAGGTCGTCGGCCGACTCCTGAGCACCTCCATCGCTGCACGGTCAGGAACGCCGCCAGGTTCGCCGTGTACGGCGAGATGATGATGAGGTGAAGGCCCACCTGGGGTGGGGAGGTCAGAGGCGGGAGACCCCGGCTGGCCCGAACGCCCCGGAACGCCCCAAAAAACCCCCAACGGCCCCGAAAACACCCGGAAATGGTCCCAAAAACACAAAATGGCCCCGAAAACCCGAAATGGCCCCAGAAACCCGAAACGGCCCCAAAAACACAAAAGGGCCCCAAAAACCCGAAACAGCCCCAAAAACCCAAAACAGCCCCAAAAACCCAGAACCAAAAACACGGCCCAGAAATGGCCCCAAACGCCCTGAAAGAGCCCCAAAAACCCGAAACAGCCCCAAAACCCCATCCCAAAAACCCAGCCCTGAAATGGCCCAGAAACAGTCCCAAACCCCCAAACCCCCAAATCCCCCAAATCCCCCAAATCCCCCAAAACACCCCAAAACAGCGTTTCCGACCAGACCCGCTGACAGCGTGGAGCCCCTGAACCCCTAAACCCCTGAACCCCCAAATCCCCAAACCCCCTGAACCCCCTGAACCCCAAAACCCCCCTGAACCCCAGAACCCCCTCAGAACCCCCCAGAACCCCCCAGAACCCCCCGGTTCTGACCAGACGCCGCTGACGCAGCGCGTGGACAGCGCCTGGGGCAGCACCTCGGCCCCCTGAACCCCCAAACCCCTGAACCCCGATTCCCCAAACCCCCTGAACCCCAGAACCCCCAGAACCCCCAGAACCCCCCAGAACCCCCAGAACCCCGCAGAACCCAGCAGGTTCTGACCAGACGCCGCTGACGCAGCGCGTGGACAGCGCCCGGGCAGCACCTCGGCCCCTGAACCCCTGAACCCCTGAACCCCTGATTCCCCAAACCCCTGAACCCCAGAACCCCCAGAACCCCCAGAACCCCCGGTTCTGACCAGACGCCGCTGACGCAGCGTGGACAGCGCCGGGGCAGCACCTCGGCCCCCTGCTGCAGGAACCCCGACCGGGAACCAGAGGCTGTTCCCCAGCGTGTACTGGTTCTCCACCAGCCCCGGCCGCTCCCGCAGGCACGGGTGCGGGTTGTACCACTCGTACGGGCTCAGCCTGGGGGGACACGGCACTTTGGGGCACCCCAAAACCGAATGGGGTCCCCCAAACCCAGCAAACCAAACTGGGGCCACACCGAACCTATTGAAGCCATTTGGGGCTCCCCAGTTCCATTTGGGGTCACCCCAAACCCAGCAAACCCAATTGGGGTCACCCCAAACCCAGCAAACCCAAGTGGGGTCACCCCAAACCCATAGAACCCAATTTGGGGTGCCCCAGTTCCATTTGGGGTCACCCCAAATCCATCAAACCCAATTTGGGGTCACCCCAAACCCATAGAACCCAATTTGGGGTTCCCCAGTTCCATTTGGGGTCACCCCAAATCCATCAAACCCAATTTGGGGTCACCCCAAACCCATAGAACCCAATTTGGAGTGCCCGTGTTCCATTTGGGGTCACCCCAAATCCATCAAACCCAAGTGGGGTCACATCAAACCCATTGAACTCATTTGGGGTTCCCCAGTTCCATTTGGGTGTCTCCCCCCAAATTTCTGGCCCCATTTTGGGGTGCCCCTCCCCAATTTCTGTCCCCAATTTGGGGTGTCCCCCCCCAATTTGTGACTCCCATTTTGGGGTACCTTGCCCCCATTTCCGTCCCCAGTTTTGGGGTGTCCCGCCCCATTTCCATCCCAAATTTCGGGGTGTCCCCCCCTCATTTCCATCCCCATTTTGGGGTGTCTCCCCCATTTCCATCCCCCGTTTCAGGGTGTCCCTCCCCAGTTTCTGTCCCCAGTTTCGGGGTGTCCCATTTTGGGGTGTCCCATTTCAGGGGTGTCCCATTTCGGGGTGCCCTGTTTGGGGGTGTCCCGTTTGGGGGTGTCCCGTTTGGGGTGTCCCATTTCGGGGTGCCCCGTTTGGGGGTGCCCCATTTCGGGGTGCCCCGTTTCGGGGTGTCCCGTTTTGGGGTGCCCCGTTTTGGGGTGTCCCGTTTGGGGTGCCCCATTTTGGGGTGCCCCGTTTTGGGGTGCCCCATTTCGGGGTGCCCCGTTTCGGGGTGTCCCGTTTGGGGTGTCCCGTTCGGGGTGCCCCATTTTGGGGTTCCCCCGTTTGGGGTGTCCCATTTGGGGTGCCCCATTTGGGGTGCCCCGTTTGGGGTGTCCCGTTTGGGGTGCCCCGTTTGGGGTGTCCCGTTTGGGGTGTCCCGTTTGGGGGTGTCCCGTTCGGGGTGCCCCGTTTGGGGTGCCCCATTTCGGGGTGCCCCATTTCGGGGTGCCCCGTTCGGGGGTGCCCCATTTCGGGGTGTCCCGTTCGGGGTGCCCCGCCCTCACCTGGCGGCCAGGAAGAGCACGCAGCTGACGGCCAGGTACGCCAGGAGCATGAAGAGCCACACGGCGGGAGAGAAGGGGTCTAGGAAGGAGAAATACCCCGGCTTGCGGCCCTGGGGGGAGCGGCGTGAGACCCCGCTGGCACCCCGAAACTGCCCCGAAATCACCCCAAAATCACCCCGAAACTGCCCCCAAAATCACCCCAAAATCACCCCAAAACTGCCCCCAAAATCACCCCAAAACTGCCCCCAAAATCACCCCGAAACTGCCCCGAAACTGCCCCCAAAATCACCCCAAAATCACCCCGAAACTGCCCCGAAATCACCCCAAAATCACCCCAAAACTGCCCCCAAAATCACCCGGCTGGCACCCCAAAACTGCCCTGAAATCACCCTGAAATCACCCCAAAACTGCCCCCAAAATCACCCGAAATCACCCCAAAGTCACCCCGAAATCACCCCAAAACTGCCCCAAAATCACCCCAAAATCACCCCGAAATCACCCTGAAACTGCCCCCAAAATCACCCCGAAACTGCCCCCGAAATCACCCCAAAATCACCCCAAAATCACCCCGAAATTGCCCCCAAAATCACCCCGAAACTGCCCCCAAAATCACCCCAAAACTGCCCCGAAAATCACCCCAAAATCACCCCGAAATCACCCTGAAATCACCCCGAAACTTCCCCCAAAATCACCCCGAAACTGCCCCCAAAATCACCCCAAAATCAACCCAAAATCACCCCGAAACTGCCCCAAAAATCACCCGCTGGCACCCCGAAACTGCCCCCAAAATCACCCCAAAATCACCCCGAAATCACCCGAAACTGCCCAAAAACCACCCCGAAACCGCCCCGAAATCACCCTGAAACTGCCCCCAAAATCACCCCAAAATCACCCCGAAACTGCCCCCAAAATCAACCCAAAACTGCCCCAAAAATCACCCCAAAATCACCCCAAAATCACCCCAAAATCACCCCCGAAACTGCCCCAAAATCACCCCGAAATCACCCCGAAACTGCCCCGAAACTGCCCCCAAAATCACCCCTGAAATCGCCCCAAAATCACTCCGAAACTGCCCCCAAAATCACCCCGCTGGCACCCCGAAACCGCCCCGAAATCACCCCAAAACTGCCCCAAAATCACCCCAAAATCACCCTGAAATCACCCTGAAACTGCCCCGAAATGACCCCAAAATCACTCCAAGATTATTCTGAAACATCCCAAAAAATCCCCAAAAAATCCCAAAAAACCCCAAAAATGCCAAAAAAACCACCCCAAAAATCCTATAAAAAACCCCAAAAAACCCCAAAACCCCAAAAAACCCCAAAAAACCCCAAAACCCCCCAAACCTACCAGGTGTACTCAGTGCAGGATGAACCCCAAAAACCCCAAATAAATCCCAAAAAAAACCTCAAAAAACCCCCCCAAAAAACCTGAAAAAAAATCCCCAAAAAATATCCCCAAGAAACCAGAAAAAAATCCCAAAACACAAAAAAATCCCCCAAAAAAAAACCAAATCCCCAAACCCCTAAAAACCCCCCAAAAACCCCAAAAAACCCCAAACCTACCAGGTGTGCTCGGGACAGGATGAACCCCAAAACCCCAAATAAAAACCAAAAAAAATTTCAAAAAAAACCCCCAAAAAACCAGAAAAAAATCCCGAAAAAATCCCAAAAAAAATCCCCAAAAAATCCCCAAATATCCCGAAAAATCCCAAACCCCCCAAAAAACCCCAAAACCCCCCAAAAACTCACCAGGTGTACTCGGTAGAGGATGAACCCCAAAACCCCAAATAAATCCCCTAAAAAACTTCAAAAAAAACCCCCAAAAAACCAGAAAAAAATCCCAAAAAAATCCCCCAAAAAATCCCCAAAAAAATCCCAAATAAATCCCCAAAAAATCCCAAAAAATCCTCAAAAAACCCCAATAAACCCCAGAACTCACCAGGTGTACTCGGTAGAGGATGAACCCCAAAACCCCAAATAAATCCCAAAAAAAACTTCAAAAAAAACCCCAAAAAACCAGAAAAAATCCCAAAAAATCCCCCCAAAAACCCCCAAAAAATCCCAAATAAATCCCAAATAAATAAAAAAATTCCCAAAAAATCCTCAAAAACCTCAAAACCCCAAAACTCACCAGGTGTACTCGGTAGAGGATGAACCCCAAAACCCCAAATAAATTCCCTAAAAAACTTCAAAAGAAACCCCAAAAAACCAGAAAAAAATCCCCAAAAAATCCCCCCCAAAAAAACCCAAAAAATCCCAAATAAATCCCAAATAAATCCAATAAAAATCCCAAAAAATCCTCAAAAAACCCCAAAAAACCCCAAAACTCACCAGGTGTACTCGGTAGAGGATGAACCCCAAAACCCCAAATAAATCCCCTAAAAAACTTCAAAAAAAACCCCAAAAAACCCAGAAAAAAATCCCAAAAAATCCCCCCAAAAAACCCAAAAAAACTCCCAAATAAATCCCAAATAAATCCCAAATAAATCCAATAAAAATCCCAAAAAATCCTCAAAAAACCCCAAAAAACCCCAAAACTCACCAGGTGTACTCGGTACAGGATGAACCCCAAAACCCCAAATTAAAACCAAAAAAACCCTCAAAAAAACAGAAAAAAATCCTAAAAAATCCCAAAAAAACCCAAAAAACCCCAAAACTCACCAGGTGTACTCGGTACAGGATGAACCCCAAAACCCCAAATTAAAACCAAAAAAACCCTCAAAAAACCAGAAAAAAATCCCCAAAAAATCCCCCAAAAATCCCCCCAAAAATAAAAAAAAAATTTAAAAAAAAATCCCAAAAAATCCCCAAAAAATCCCCAAAAAATCCCAAGCCCCCCAGGAAACCCCAAGCCCCCCCAGACTCACCAGGTGCACCCGGTAGAGGATGCTGATGCCCAGGGTCATGAAGGGTTTGGAGAAGTCGATCACCTTCTCGCGCTCGGCCGTGATGGTGAACGCCGCCACCGCCAGGTCGGCTTTCTGAGGGGAGCCCCAAAAATCGGGGTGAGGGGGGGAGGGGACCCCAAAAAATCCGGGGTGAGGGGGGGAGGGGACCCCAAAAAATCTGGGGTGAGGGGAGGGATGAGACACCAAAAAATCTGGAGTAAAATGGGGGTGAGGACCCCAAAAAATTGGAGTAAAATGGGGGTGAGGACCCCAAAAAATCTGGAGTAAAATGGGGATGAGGACCCCAAAAAATCTGGAGTAAAATGGGGATGAGGACCCCAAAAAATTGGAGTAAAATGGGGATGAGGACCCCAAAAAATCTGGAGTAAAATGGGGCTGAGGATCCCAAAAAATCTGGAGTAAAATGGGGCTGAGGATCCCAAAAAATCTGGAGTAAAATGGGGATGAGGACCCCAAAAAATCTGGAGTAAAATGGGGATGAGGACCCCAAAAAATTGGAGTAAAATGGGGGTGAGGACCCCAAAAAATCTGGAGTAAAATGGGGCTGAGGATCCCAAAAAATCTGGAGTAAAATGGGGATGAGGACCCCAAAAAATCTGGAGTAAAATGGGGGTGAGGACCCCAAAAAATTGGAGTAAAATGGGGATGAGGACCCCAAAAAATTGGAGTAAAATGGGGATGAGGACCCCAAAAAATCTGGAGTAAAATGGGGATGAGGACCCCAAAAAATTGGAGTAAAATGGGGGTGAGGATCCCAAAAAATTGGAGTAAAATGGGGATGAGGACCCCAAAAAATTGGAGTAAAATGGGGGTGAGGATCCCAAAAAAATCTGGAGTAAAATGGGGGTGAGGACCCCAAAAAATTTGGGGTAAGGGGAGGGAGGGGACCTCAAAAAATTCGGGGTGAGGTGAGGGAGGAGAACCCCAAAAATCTGGAGTAAAATGGGGATGAGGACCCCAAAAAATCTGGAGTAAAATGGGGATGAGGACCCCAAAAAATTGGAGTAAAATGGGGGTGAGGACCCCAAAAAAATTGGGATTTTCCCATCGGGATTTTTTCCATCAGGATTTTTCCATCGGGATTTTTCCCAAATTCCCATGTCTGTACCCGGTTGATGAGCTCACCCACCCATTCCCATGGATATTTTTCCATCGGGATTTTTCCCAAATTCCCAAATTCCGTACCCGGTTGATGAGCTCGCCCACCCATTCCCATGGATATTTTTCCATCGGGATTTTTCCCAAATTCCCAAATTCCCAAATTCCGTGTCCGTACCCGGTTGATGAGCTCGCCCACCCGCTCCCATGGATATTTTTCCATCGGGATTTTTCCCAAATTCCCAAATTCCCAAATTCCCAAATTCCCAAATTCCGTGTCCGTACCCGGTTGATGAGCTCGCCCACCCGTCCCCATGGATATTTTTCCATCGGGATTTTTCCCAAATTCCCAAATTCCCAAATTCCCAAATTCCGTGTCCGTACCCGGTTGATGAGCTCGCCCACCCGTCCCCATGGATATTTTTCCATCGGGATTTTTCCCAAATTCCCAAATTCCCGAATTCCCAAATTCCCGTGTCCGTACCGGTTGATGAGCTCGCCCACCCGTTCCCATGGATATTTTTCCATCGGGATTTTTCCCAAATTCCCGAATTCCCAAATTCCGTGTCCGTACCCGGTTGATGAGCTCGCCCACCCGTTCCCATGGATATTTTTCCATCGGGATTTTTCCCAAATTCCCAAATTCCGTACCCGGTTGATGAGCTCGCCCACCCATTCCCATGGATATTTTTCCATCGGGATTTTTCCCAAATTCCCAAATTCCCAAATTCCCAAATCCCGTGTCCGTACCCGGTTGATGAGCTCGCCCACCCATTCCCATGGATATTTTTCCATTGGGATTTTTCCCAAATTCCCAAATTCCCGTGTCCGTACCCGGTTGATGAGCTCGCCCACCCGCTCCCATGGATATTTTTCCCAAATTCCCAAATTCCGTACCCGGTTGATGAGCTCGCCCACCCGTTCCCATGGATATTTTTCCATCGGAATTTTTCCCAAATTCCCGAATTCCCGAATTCCCAAATTCCCAAATTCCGTACCCGGTTGATGAGCTCACCCACCCGTTCCCATGGATATTTTTCCATCGGGATTTTTCCCAAATTCCCGAATTCCCAAATTCCCAAATTCCCGGTGTCCGTACCCGGTTGATGAGCTCGCCCACCCATTCCCATGGATATTTTTCCATCGGGATTTTTCCCAAATTCCCAAATTCCCGAATTCCGTACCCGGTTGATGAGCTCGCCCACCCGTTCCCATTGATATTTTCCCGTTCCCATTGATATTTTTCCATCCCGGTGTCCGTACCCGGTTGATGAGCTCGCCCACCCGCTCCCATGGATATTTTTCCATCGGGATTTTTCCCAAATTCCCAAATTCCCAAAGTGTCCGTACCCGGTTGATGAGCTCGCCCACCATGCCGGTCCAGGAGCCGTTGGGCTCGGGCGCCCCGTACAGCCCGTCCTCCACCAGTTTGATGTGGAAGCGGAACTTGAGCAGCGCCGCCAGTTCCCGCAGCATGTCCACACAAAACCCCTCGAACCGCTCCTGGCCGGACGCGCCGGACACGCGCATCACGTACGGGTTCTCCTGCGGTGGACACCGCAGTGGTCAGTGCGGCGGGAGTGGTCAGTGGGGCACGGGAACGGTCAGTGTGGTGGGAGTGGTCAGTAGGACACCGGAGTGGTCAGTGGGACACGGGAGTGGTCAGTGGGACATGGGAGTGGTCAGTGGGACATGAGAGTGGTCAGTGGGGCACAGGAGTGGTCAGTGGGACACAGGAGTGGTCAGTAGGACACAGGAGTGGTCAGTGTGGCGGGAGTGGTCAGTGGGACACGGGAATGGTCAGTGGGGCACAGGAGTGGTCAGTGGGACACAGGAACGGTCAGTGTGGTGGGAGTGGTCAGCAGGGCACAGGAGTGGTCAGTAGGGCACAGGAGTGGTCAGTGGGACACGGGAGTGGTCAGTGTGGCGGGAGTGGTCAGTGGGGCACAGGAGTGGTCAGTGGGGCACGGGAGTGGTCAGTCCAGTCCATCCCAGTCCCTCCCAGTCCAAACCAGTCCCTCCCAGTCCAAATCAGTATAAACCAGTCCAAACCAGTCCAAACCAGCCTGAACCAGCCCAAACCAGTCCAAACCCGTCCAAACCAGTCTAACCCAGTCCAAACCAGTCTAACCCAGTCCAGACCAGTATAATCCAGTCCAGACCAGTCTAACCCGGTGCAAACCAGTCCCCCCCAGTCCAGATCAGTCTAACCCAGCCGAGACCAGTCTAACCCAGTCCATCCCAGTACAGACCAGTCTAACCCAGTCCCCCCCAGTCCCCCCCAGTCCCTCCCAGTACACACCAGTATGGTGGTGATGATGAGCGTTTTGTTGGCCAGGCTGTCCGAGGCGTTGAGGGCCAGCGTGGCCTCGTCCATGGCGAGCGTCCGGTTGGAGAACCACACCCCGACCTGGGGGCGGGGCCAAGGGGGCGGGGTCACGGGGGGGGCGGGGTCACACAGGGGTCATGCAGGGGTCACTCAGGGACACTCAGGGGTCACTCGGGGTCACTCAGGGTCACTCAGGGACACTCAGGGTCACTCGGGGTCACTCACTGGTCACTCAGGGTCACTCAGGGTCACTCAGGGGTCACTCAGGGACACTCAGGGTCACTCAGGGGTCACTCAGGGTCACTCAGTGGTCACTCATTGGTCACCCATTGGTCACTCAGGGTCACTCAGGGGTCACTCAGGGTCACTCAGCGGTCACCCAGGGGTCACTCAGTGGTCACTCAGTGGTCACTCATTGGTCACTCATCAGTCACTCATCGGTCACTCATTGGTCACTCATTGGTCACTCATCGGTCACTCAGTGGTCACCCATTGGTCACTCATCGGTCACTCAGGGTCACTCAGTGGTCACCGATTGGTCACTCAGTGGTCACTCAGTGGTCACTCATTGGTCACCCATCGGTCACTCAGTGGTCACTCATTGGTCACTCAGGGTCACTCAGGGGTCACTCATTGGTCACTCAGGGTCACTCAGGGTCACTCAGTGGTCACTCATTGGTCACTCATTGGTCACCCATCGGTCACTCAGTGGTCACTCAGTGGTCACTCAGTGGTCACTCAGGGTCACCTCGCGGTGTCCGTCCCGGCCCTTCTCCAGCACCCTCAGGCTGTAATTCGTGCGCTGCCCTTTGCTGTTGAACTCCACGCGCCCGGTCAGCCCGTCGTACTCCACCTGGGCACCCAAAATTCACCCAAAATCACCCAAAATTCACCCAAAATCCATCCCAAAATACACACAAAAACAACCAAAAAAACCACCAAAAAATCCACCCAAAAATCACCCAAAATTCACACAAAATCCAGCCCGTCGTACTCCACCTGGGCACCCAAAATTCACCCAAAATCACCCAAAATTTAACCAAAATCTACCCAAAATCCATCCCAACATACACACAAAAACAACAAAAAAAAACCCCCAAAAAATCCACCCAAAAATCACCCAAAATTCACCCAAAATCCAGCCCGTCGTACTCCACCTGGGCACCCAAAATTTAACCAAAATCACCCAAAATTTAACCAAAATCCACCCAAAATCCATCCCAAAATACACACAAAAGCAACAAAAAAAACCCCCAAAAAATTCCACCCAAAAATCACCCAAAATTCACCCAAAATCCAACCCAAAATCCATCCCAAAATTCACCCCAAATCCAACCCAAAATCCATCCCAAAATACACACAAAAACACCAAAAAAATCCACCCTAAACAGCCCAAATTCCACCCAGAATTTCGGCATTTCCAAATTTCGGGTTTTTGGGATTTGGGGATTCCCGAATTCCGGGATTTTTGGGGATTTTTGGGATTTTTTGGGCATTCCCTCACCATTCTCAGGTAGTTCATGAGGCCGGTGCCGTGGGGCCAGATTCCGGGATTTTGGGATTTCAGAATTCCAGAATTTCAGAATTTCGCTATTACCGAATTTCAGAATTCCAGAATTTTGGGATTTTGGGATTTCAGGGCTCCTGAATTTTGGGATTTGGGGAATTTTGGGGTTACCATTCTCAGGTAGTTCATGAGGCTGGTGCCGTGGGGGCAGATCCCGGGATTTTGGGATTTCAGAATTTCAGAATTTCAGAATTTCAGAATTTCAGAATTTCAGAATTTCAGGATTTTGGGATTTGGGGATTTTTGGGATTTGGGGAATGTTGGGGTTACCATTCTCAGGTAGTTCATGAGGCTGGTGCCGTGGGGCCAGATCCCGGGCGCGGCGCAGCCCAGGGGCCGCCCCCCGATCTCCTGGCTCCGGTTCAGCTCCCGCACGGCCCCGACCACGACGTGCACGGCGTCGAAGAGCAGCGCCGCCGACAGCTGCGGCCCGAATTCGGGGATTGGGGGGGCCCAAAAACACACTGAGACCAAATTCCCACCCCAGAAAATACCCTGAACCCGAATGACCTCCCCAAAAACCCACAGAGATGAAATTCCCACCCCAAAAACCCACAGGGAACAAATCCCCACCCAAAAAAACCCCCAGAGACCAAATCCCCTCCCAAAAAAATCCCCAGAGCCCCAAAAAACCCCCAGAGCCCAAATCTCCATCCCAAAAATCCCCCAAACCCAAATCCCTCCCTAAAAATCCCCGAACCCAAATCCTCTCCCCAAAAATCCCAGAGCCCAAATCCCCTCCCAAAAAAAATCCCCAGAGCCCCAAAAAACCCCCAGAGACCAAATTCCCTCCCAAAAAAATCCCTGAACCCAAATCCTCTCCAAAAAAAATCCCTGAACCCAAATCCCCTCCCCAAAAACTCCCCCAACCCAAATCCCTCCCCAAAACCCCCAGAGACCAAATCCCCTCCCCAAAAAAATCCCTGGAACCAAATCCCCTCCCCAAAAATCCCCTGAACCCAAATCCCCTCCCCAAAAAATCCCCAAACCCAAATCCTCTCCCCCAAAAAATCCATGAACCCAAATCCCCTCCCCAAAAAAATCCCTGAGCCCCAAAAACCCCCCAGAGACCAAATCCCCTCCCCAAAAAATCCCTGAACCCAAATCTCCACCCCAAAAACCCCCCAGAGCCCAAATCCCCTCCCCAAAAAATCCCTCCAGGTTTTCTTTTTTTTCAGTTCCCCCCAATTTTCCCAATCCCCCAAATTTTTAGGATTCCCCCCAGATTTTCAGGGTCCCCCCAAATTTTTGGGGTCTCCCACTTTCACCCTCCCCCCCAACCCCCAAACTTCCCAATTTTCCCCATTTTTGGGCCGTTTCTCTCCGGGTTTTTTCCTTTTTTCCCCTTCCCCCAATTTTCCCCGATTCCCCCCGAATTTTCGGGGTCCCCCCGGATTTTTGGGGTCCCCCCTCACCGCGGGGCCGGGGTAGGGCCCCAGCTCGCAGCTCTCCCGCCAGCTCATGTTGAGGCTCCGCACGAACTCGGGGTAGAAGCCGTGGCTCGTGTTGAACATGGAGAAGCCCAGGACGGTGGCCGGAGCGGCCGGCAGCGAGTCCAGCCGCAGCAGGGGGAAGTCCTGGCGGTCAGTCGGGGTCAGTGGGGTCAGTTGGGGTCAGTTGGGGTCATTCGGGGTCATTTGGGGTCATTCGGGGTCATTTTGGGCTGATTTGGGACCATTAGGGGTCAATTTGGAGCCATTCGGGGTCATTTGGGGTCAGTTGGGGTCATTCGGGGTCATTTGGGGTCAGTTGGGGTCACTCGGGGTCAGTTGGGGTCACTCGGGGTAATTTGGGGTCATTTGGGGTCACTCGGGGTCAGTTGGGGTCACTCGGGGTCATTTGGGGTCATTCAGGGTCACTCGGGGTCAGTTGGGGTCATTTGAGGTCATTTGGGGTCAGTGGGGTCAGTTGGGGTCATTCGGGGTTAATTCGGGGTCAGTTGGGGTCATTTGGGGTCATTCAGGGTCATTCAGGGTCACTCAGGGTCATTCGGGGTCATTTTGGGTTAATTTTGGGTTAATTTGGGGTGAGTTGGGGTCATTCAGGGTCATTTGGGGTCATTAGGGTCAGTTGGGGTCATTTTGGGTCACTGGTCACTCAGGGTCACTCAGTGGTCACTCAGTGGTCCGTGGTCACTGGTCACTCACTGGTCACTCAGTGGTCACTCAGTGGTCACTCACTGGTCAGTGGTCACTCACTGGTCACTCACTGGTCACTCAGTGGTCACTCAGTGGTCAGTGGTCACTCAGTGGTCACTCAGTGGTCACTGGCCACTCAGTGGTCACTCAGTGGTCACTCAGTGGTCAGTGGTCACTGGTCACTCAGTGGTCACTCAGTGGTCACTCAGTGGTCACTCACCATGGTGGTCAGGATGTATTTGTAGAACGTCGACGTCATCCCCAGCTCCGAGGCCTGGGGGCACGGGGGTTTGATCCCCCCAAAAATCCCCAAAATCCCCCCAAATCCTCAGAATCCCAAAAAATCCCCAAAAATCCCCCCAAAACCACCCCAAAACCCCCCAAAACTCCACAAATCCACCCGAAAACCGCCCCAAAACCAGCCCAAAACCTCCACAAATCCACCCCAAAACTCCCCAAAATTCCCACAAAACTCCCCAAAATTACCCGAATTTCCCCGAAATCGCCCAAAATTCCCCAAAATTCCCTGAATTTCCCCAAAATTCCCCAAAATTTCCCGAAACCCCCAAAAACTCCACAAATCCACCCTTAATCCACCCCAAAACTCCCCAAAACTGCCCCAAAACTCCCCAAAATTCCCCGAATTTCTGAGAACCCCCTAAAACTCCTCAAATCCACCCCAAAACTCCCCAAAACTCCCGAAATTTCCCCTAAAATTCCCGAATTTCCCAAAATTCCCCCAAAACTCCCCAAAATTCCCCGAATTTCCCCGAAATTGCCCAAAATTCCCAAAAATTCCCCCAAAAATCCCCAAAATTCCCGAAATTTCCCTAAACCTCCACAAATCCACCCCAAAACTGCCCCAAAATTCCCCCAAAACTCCCCAAAATTCCCCTAAAACTCCCCAAAATTCCCCCAAAATTCCCCCAAAACTCCCCAAAACTGTTCAAAATTCCCCAAAATTCCCCAAAATTCCCAAAATTCCCAAAATTCCCCCAAAATTCCCAATTTCCCGAAATCCCCGAAATCCCCCAAACCCCCGACCTTGGCCAGCACGAGAGCCCGGCGGTGGCGGCGCTGCCGCCGGATGATGATCGTGGGCACTTTGTCGTCCGCGGGATTTCCTTCAGCAGCGGCGTCGGGTCCTGCTCGGCGTCCAGGACCCGCACGGAGAGCGATTCCCGGGAGATGAGGAACTGCCGGACCAGCTCCTCCAGCCGCAGCAGGCCTGGGGCGGGACCAGAACCGGAACCGGGATCAGAACCGGGATCAGAACCAGAAACCCAAAATCAGATCCAAAATCAGCCCTGAAATCGGCCCCAGGCCCCGCACGGAGAGCGACTCCCGGGAGATGAGGAACTGCCGGACCAGCTCCTCCAGCCGCAGCAGGCCTGGGGTGGGACCAGAACCAGAACCGGGATCAGAACCAGAAACCCAAAATCAAACCCGAAATCAGATCCAAAATCAGAATCAAAATCAGCCCCAAAATCGGCCCCAGGCCCCGCACGGAGAGCGACTCCCGGGAGATGAGGAACTGCAAGAGCAGCTCCTCCAGCCGCAGCAGGCCTGGGCCAGAACCGGAACCAGAACCGGGATCAGAACCAGGAACCCAAAATCAGAACCAAAAACCCAAAATCAGAACCAAAATCAGCCCCGAAATCGGCCCCGAAATCGGCCCCAGGACCCGCACGGAGAGCGATTCCCGGGAGATGAGGAACGGCCGGACCAGCTCCTCCAGCCGCAGCAGGCCTGGGCCAGAACCGGAACCGGGATCAGAACCGGGATCAGAACCAGAAACCCAAAATCGGAACCGAAATCAGCCCCGAAATCGGCCCCAAAATCGGCCCCGAAATCGGAACCAGGACACCAAAATCAGCCCCCAAAATCAGCCCCAAAATTGGAATCGAAATCAGCACCAAAATCCGGCTCAAAATCAGTCCTGGGAGCCCAAAATCAGAACCGAAATCAGCCCCAAAATCAGAACCGGAACCAGAACCAGGACACCGAAATCAGGCCCAAAATCGGAACCGAAATCGGCACCAAAATCCCCAATAAATCCTAATAAATCCCAATAAACCCCTAATAAATCACTAATAAATCCTAATAAATCCTAATAAATCCCTAATAAATCCCAATAAATCCCTAATAAATGCCTAATAACTCCCAATAACCCCCCCACGCCCATTTCGGGTCTCACACTCGGCCTGGGCGCAGATGAGGGAGGCCGGGGGGGCGCGGAGGCTGCGCAGGAGCCCCCCCAGGGCCCAAATAGCCCAAATAGTCCCCTAATAAATCCCTAATAAATCCGTAATAAATCCCTAATAAAACCCCAATAAATCTCTAATAAATCCCAATTAATTAAATCATAATAAATCTTGAATAAATCCAAAAAAAATCCCCAAAAATTTCCCAATAAATCCCCAATAAATCTCCAATAAATCCCTAATAAATATTAATAAATCCCTAATAAATCCCAATAAATCCTAATAAATCCCTAATAAATCCCTAATAAATCCCTAATAAATCCCCAATAAATCCTAATAAATTACTAATAAATCCCCAATAAATCCCTAATAAATCCCTAATAAATCCCCAATAAATCACTAATAAATCCCCAATAAATCCCCAATAAATCCCTAATAAATCCCCAATAAATCCTGATAAATCCCTAATAAATGCCCAATAACTCCCAATAACCCCCCCCGAAGCCCACTGAGGGTCTCACACTCGGCCTGGGCGCAGATGAGGGAGGCCGGGGGGGCGCGGAGGCTGCGCAGGAGCCCCCCCAGGGCCCAAATAACCCAAATAGTCCCCTAATAAATCCCTAATAAATGCCCAATAAATCCTAATAAATCCCTAATAAATCCCTAATAAATCCCCAATAAATCCTAATAAATCCCTAATAAATGCCTAATAACTCCCAATAACCCCCCCGAACCCCCCTGAGGGTCTCACACTCGGCCTGGGCGCAGATGAGGGAGGCCGGGGGGGCGCGGAGGCTGCGCAGGAGCCCCCCCAGGGCCTGGCTCACGTCCTCGTTGCTGGGGTAGAGGCTGAGCGAGGCCAGGCGCAGCAGGGGGGGGCGGGGCGCGTCCTCGGGGCCCACGCGGATGTGCGGGATCTGCGGGGGAGGGGAGGGGACATTGGGGGGGTGGGGACATGGAGGAAAAACGGGGGGGAAATGGTAAAAAATGGGGTTTGGGGACATTTGGGGGTTGGGGGATTTGGGACATTTGGGGGATTTGGGGATGTTTGGGGGATTTGGGACATTTGCGGCATTTGGGGATTTGGGGATGTTTGGGGGTTTGGGGACATTTGGGACATTTGGGGATTTGGGGATTTTGGGGATTTGGGGATTTTGGGGGATTTGGGGATTTTGGACATTTTGGGATTTGGGGATGTTTGGGGGTTGGGGACATTTGGGACATTTGGGGAATTTGGGACATTTTGGAGATTTGGGGGATTTTGGGGCATTTTGGTATTTGGGGATGTTTGGGGGTTTGGGGAATTTGGGATTTTGGACATTTTGGGGTGTTTAGGGACATTTGGGACATTTGGGAATTTGGGACATTTTGGGGATTTGGGGACATTGGGAGGATTTGGGAATTTGGGGGAATTTTGGGATATTTGGGGATTTGGGGAATTTCAGGGGATTTTGAGGTTTTTTTGGGGTTTTGGGGTTTTGGGGGTGATTTTGGGTGTTTTTGGGGTGATTTTGGGTGTTTTTGGGGTGATTTTGGGGGTTTTTGGGGTCCCTCACCTCCTTCTCCCCGCAGATGTGACTGACCGTGGCCGCAGCGGCCGGGCTGGCGGCCGGACCCAGCACCGAGACCACGCCCTTGGGCAGGATCTGACACACTGGGGGACCCCAAAATCCCTGAGCCCCAAAATCCCCCAAAATCCCTGAGCCCCCCAAAATCCCCCAAAACCCCAAAATCCCTGAACCCAAAACCCAAAATCCCCCAAAATCCCCTGAGCCCCAAAACCCCCAAATCCCCAAAATCCCCCCAAAATCCCAGCCCGGACCCCCCAAATCCCCTCCCAGTCCCTCCCAGTCCATCCCAGTCCGTCCCAGTATAAACCAGTGACCCCAAACCCCCAACCCCCTCCCAGTCCCTTCCAGTCCATCCCAGTCCATCCCAGTATAAACCAGTGACCCCAATTCCCTCTCCCAGTCCCTCCCAGAGCTCTCCCAGTCTCTCCCAGTATAACCCAGTCCCTTACTGGTGTCGGTGGTCTCGTACTGGTTGTCCGGCCCAGTTCGAACACCTCCAGCTCCAGCCGGGCCGGGGGCGCCCCGGGCCATTGACGCTCCCGGGCCAGCGCCAGCGCCAGGGCGCTCGCCCGCCCAGCCCCCCGCTCGTCCAAGATGGCGGCTGGGGAGGGGCGGGGGAGGGTGAGGAACCCCCAAAAAATCCCGGTCCGAAAATACCCAAAATAACCCGAAAACACCCCAAAAATCCCACTGGGAATCGACTTCGCAGCCCCGCTCGTCCAAGATGGCGGCTGGGGGAGGGGCGGGGGAGGTGAGACCCCCAAAAAATCCCGGTCCCAAAACCCAAAATAACCCGAAATAACCCCAAAATAACCGGAAAAACAAAAAAATTCCCATAAAAGAAACCCAAAAAATCCCGGTCCCATAAAATCCCAAAATCCCCCAAAATCCCAAAAATCCCCAAAAATCCCCAAAAAAACAAAAATTCCCTCCTAAAAAATCCGGCCCCAAAAACCCAAAATAACCCGAAATAACCCAAAATAACCGAAAAAAAAAAAAAAAAATCCCATAAAGAAACCAAAGAAATCCCGGTCCCATAAAATCCCAAAAAATCCAAAAAAAATCCCAAAACAACCCAAAAAAACCAAAAATTCCCTCCCCCAAAAAAATTCCGGCCCCAAAAAATCCCCCCAAAAAAATCCCGACCGAAAAACCCAAATTAAACCAAATTAAACCAAATTAAAACAAATTATTAAAACAAATTTTAACAATTTTTTGGTAAAATCCCCCACAAAAATCCCGGTCCCAAAAAACCCCAAAATTACCCAAAAAATCCCAAACCCCCCAAATTCCCCAAAATCCCCCCAAATCCCCCCAAATTTTCCCAAATTTCCCCAAATCCCCCAAATTCCCCTCAAAACTCCTCCCCCAGTGACTCCAAACCTCCCCAAATTTCCCAAATCTCCCCAAAATCCCCCAAATTTCCCCCAAATTTTCCCAAATCTCCCCGGGAAATCCCCAAAAATCCCAATAAATCCCCTCCAGACTTCAAAATCCCCCAAATTTTCCCAAATTTCCCCAAAATCCCCAAATTCCCCCAAAATCCCAATTAAATCCCAAATAAATCCCAAATAAATCCCAATTAAATCCTAATAAATGCCCCCCAAAATCCCCCAAAATACCCAAAATCCAACCCAAAATCCATCCCAAAATTCACCCCAAATCCAACCCAAAATTCATCCTAAAATACATTAAAAACACTAAAAATTCACTCTAAACAGCCTAAATCTCCACCCAGAATTTCATTTCAAATTTCTCGGGGTTTTTGGGATTTGGGGATTCCCTGACTCCGTGGGATTTTTGGGGATTTTTTTGGGATTTTTTAGGCATTCCCTCACCATTCCTACAGGTAGTCTATGAGGCCGGCAGTTGCAACAGATTCCGGGATTTTGGGATTTCAGAATTCCAGAATTTCAGAATTTCATGCATACTAATTTCAATTCCAGAATTTTGGGATTTTGGGATTTAGGGCTCCTGAATTTTGGGATTTGGGAATTTTGGGGTTACCATTCTCAGGTAGTTCATGAGGCTGGGTGTCAGTGGGGCAGATCCCGGGATTTTGGGATTTCTGTGAATTCCAGAATTTCAGAATTCAGAATTTCAGAATTCTCGGGATTTTTTTGATTTTGAATTTGGGGATTTTGGGAATTTTGGGATTTTGGGATTTTGGGCATTCCTACCATTCTCAGAAGTTCATGAGGCCGGGTGCCACAGATCTCCGATTTTGGGATTTCAGACCAAGCGATACTAAATTTCAGAATTTCGATTTCAGAATTTGAATTCCGGATTTTGGGGTTCTGACCCGGATTTTGGGATTTGGGAATTTTGGGGTTATCATTCTCAGGTAGTTCATGAGGCTGGTGCCGTGGGGCAGATCCGGGATTTGGGGGATTTGTGAATTTCAGAATTTCAGAATTTCAGAATTTCGGGATTTCAGAATTTCTGAATTCCTTGATTTTGGGGTTCCCAATCTGGGATTCTTGGGATTTGGGGAATGTTGGGGTTACTATTCTCAGGTAGTTCATGAGGCTGGTGTCATGGGGCCAGATCCTGGATTTTGGGATTTCAGACTCTAGAATTTCAGAATTTCAGAATTTCAGAATTTCAGAATTTCAGGATTTTGGGATTTGGGATTTTGGGATTTGGGAATGCTGGGGTTACCATTCTCAGGTAGTCTATGAGGCTGGTGCCGTGGGGCCAGATCTCGGGCGCGGCGCAGCCCAGGGCTTCGATCTCCTGGCTCCGGTTCAGCTCCCCGCACGGCCCCGACCACGCACGTGCACCATGTCAAGACAGCGTCACTGGATAGCTGCAGTCCCGACTCCGGGATTGGGGGCCTAAACACACTGAGACCAAATTCTCACCTCAGAAAATACCCTGAACCCGAATGACCTCCCTAAAACCCACAGAGATGAAATTCCCACCCCAAAAACCCACAGGGAACAAATCCTACCCAAAAAACCCCAGAGACCAAATCCTCCCAAAAAATCCCCAGAGCCCCAAAACCCCAGAGCCCAAATTCCATCCTAAATCTCAAACCCAAATCCCTTCCCCTAAAAATCCCCTGACCCAAACTTTCCCCAAAATCCCAGAGCCCAAACCCCTCCCAAAAAATCCCAGAGCCCCAAAACCCCCAGAGACCAAAACTTCTCCCAAAAAACCCCTGAACCCAAATCCTCCAAAAAATCCCTGAACCCAAATCCTCCTCCCAAAACTCCCAACCCAAATCCTCCCAAAACCCCCAGAGACCAAATCCTCCCCCAAAAATCCCTGGAACCAAATCCTCCCAAAATCCCCTGAACCCAAATCCTCCTTTTACTTAAATTGATCCTTCTCTCAAAATCTATAAACTCAAATCCTCCCCAAAATCCCTGAGCCCCAAAACCCCCAGAGACCAAATCCTCCTCAAAAATCCCTGGAACTAAATTCCACCTCTAAACTCCCAGAGCCCAAATCCTCCTAAAATCTCCAGGTTTTTTTTTTTTCAGTTCTCTCAATTTTCCTAACCCTCCAAATTTTTAGATTCCAGATTTCTAGGTCCTCTGGGGTCTCCCACTTCACCCTCCCCCAACCCCAAATCCTTCCCAATTTTCCCATTTTTAATGCTTTCTCCGGTTTTTTCCTTTTTCCTTCCCCCAATTTTCCCCGATTCCCCTCAATTTTCGGGGTCCCCCGACTTGGGGTCCCTCACCGCGGGCCGGGTAGGGGCCTCAGCCTGCAGCCTCTCCCGCCAGCTCATGCTGAGGCCTTACGGTCCTCGTGGGTAGAAGCCGTGGCTCGTGCTGGAACATGGAGAAGTTTCCAGACGGTGGCCTGAGGGCCGCAGCGAGTCCAGCCGCAGCAGGGGAAGTCCTGGCGCCAGCTGGGCCAGTGGGGCCGTTGGGGCTGCTGGGGCCATTCGGGGTCATTTGGGGCTACTTCGGGCTGGCTTTGGGTGGCTGACGGGACCATTAGGGGTCAACGGTTTGGCCTGGGGTCATTTGGGGTCAGTTGGGGCCGCCTGGGGTCATTTTGGGCCGTTGGGGTCACTGGGGTCAGTTAATACTTGGGCACTTCAAATATTTAGTCACTGGGCTCAAGTTAGCCGGGCTTCGGTCATTTGGGGCCGTCTAGGGCTTACTCGGGTCAGTTGGGGCTGGCTTGAGGTCATCAGCCGCGGGGCCGCTGGGGCCATTCAAGTTACCTGGGCCATGGGGCCGTGGCTTGGGGCCCAGGTCATTCAGGGTCACCAGGCTCGGGGTCATTTTGGGTTACTTTAAGTTAATTTGGGGTGAGTTAAAGGTCTATGGTCATTGGGGCTGCTAGGGTCAGTTGGGGTCATTTTGGGTCACTGGTCACTTGTGTCACTTCAGTGGCTACTCAGTGTCCGTGGTCACTCACTGGTCACTCAGTGCTCAGTGGTCACTACTGGTCAGTGGTCACCACTGGTCACTCACTTGGTCACTCCAGTGGTCACTCAGTGGTCAGTGGTCACTCAGTGGTCACCAGTGGTCACTGGCCACTTCAGTGGTCACTCAGTGGTCACCAGTGGCCGTGGTCACTGGTCACTCAGTGGTCACCAGTGGTCACTCAGTGGTCACTCACCACAGGTCAGGATGTACGCAGAACGTCACACGCCATCCCCAGCTCCGAGGCCTGGGCACCCGGGGGCTTGATCCTCCAAAACTCTCTAAAATCCCCAAATCCTCAGAATCCAAAATCCCTAGTGTCCCCCAAAACCACCTCAAACCCCCTAAAACCCACAAATCCACCCAAAACCGCCCCAAAAACCAGTTTCCCAAACCTCCACAAATCCACCCCAAAACTCCCCAAAATTCCCACAAACTCCCTAAAATTACCCGAATTTCCCGAATCGCCTAAATTTAAAATTCTGAATTTCCTAAATTCTGCAAAATTTCCTGAAACCCCAAAACCCACAACCACCCTTAATCCAATTCCCAAAACTCCCCAAAACTGCCCTAAAACTCCCCAAAATTCCCCGAATTTGAGAACCCCTAAACTCCTCAAATCCAACCAAACTCCCCAAAATCCCTAAATTTCCCTAAAATTCCCGAATTTCCCCAAAATTCCCCAAAACTCCCAAAATTCCCGATTTCCCAAATTGTCCCAAAATTCCCAAAATTCCCCAAAATCCCCTAAAATTCCCAAATTTCCTAAACCTCCACAATCCACCCCAAAACTGTCCTCAAATTCCCCAAAACTCCCCAAATTCCCTAAAACTCCCCAAAATTCCCCAAAATTCCCCTCAAAACTCCCAAAACTGTTCAAAAATTCCCCAAATTCAAAATTCCCCAAATTCCCCAAAATTCTCCAAAATTCCCGATTCCGAAATCCCCGAAATCCCCAAACCCCGACCTTGCCAGCACGAGCCCGGGGGTGGCGCGCTCCGTCGATGATGATCGTGGGCACTTTGTCACAGCGATTTCCTTCAGCAGCGCGCCGGGTCCTGCTCTCGCGTCCAGGACCCACGAGAGCGATTCCCGGAGATGAGGAACTGCCGACCAGCTCCTCCAGCCGCGAGCAGGGGCCTTTGAAGTGGACTAGAACCGGAACTGGATCGAACCGGGATCAGAACCAGAAACCCAAAACTGTGATCCAAAATCAGCCCTGAAATCGCCCCAGGCCCCGCACGGAGAGCGCGACTCCCGGGAGATGAGGAACTGCCGACCAGCTCCTCCAGCCGCAGCAGGCCTGGGGTGTGGGACCAGAACCAGAACCGGGATAAGAACCAGAAACCCAAAATCAAACCTCAAATCAGATCCAAAATCAGAATCAAATCACCTGAAATCGGCCCCAGGCCCCACGGAGAGCGACTCCCGGGAGATGAGGAACTGCAAGAGCAGCTCCTCCAGCCGCAGCAGGCCTAGGCCAGAACCAACAGAACTGGGATCAGAACCAGGAACCCAAAATCAGAAACCAAAACCCCAAAATCAGAACCAAAATCAGCCGAAATCGGCCCGAAATCGGCCCCAGGACCCCACGGGAGAGCGATTCCCGGGAGATGAGGAACGGCGGACCAGCTCCTCCAGCCGCAGCAGGCCTGGGCCAGAACCGGAACCGAGTCAGAACCGGGATCAGAACCAGAAACCCAAAATCGGAACGAAATCAGCCCCGAAATCGGCCCCAAAATCGGCCCCGAAATCGGAACCAGGACACCAAAATCAGCCCCCAAAATCAGCCCCAAAATTGGAATCGAAATCAGCACCAAAATCCGGCTCAAAATCAGTCCTGGGAGCCCAAAATCAGAACCAAGAAATCAGCCCCAAAAATCAGAACCGAACCAGAACCAGGACACGAAATCAGGCCCAAAATCGGAAGCGAAATCGGCACCAAAATCCCCAATAAATCCTAATAAATCCCCAACAAACCCCTAATAAATCACTAATAAATCCTAATAAATCCTAATAAATCCCTAATAAATCCCAATAAATCCCTAATAAATGCCTAATAACTCCCAATAACCCCCCACGCCCATTTGGGTCTCTCACTCGGCCTGGGCAGATGAGGAGGCAGGGGGCGCGGAGGCTGCTGCGCAGGAGCCCCAGGGCCCAAATAGCCCAAATAGTCCCCTAATAAATCCCTAATAAATCCGTAATAAATCCCTAATAAAACCCCAATAAATCTCTAATAAATCCCAATTAATTAAATCATAATAAATCTTGAATAAATCAAAAAAAATCCCCAAAAATTTCCCAATAAATCCCCAATAAATCTCCAATAAATCCTAATAAATGATAATAAATCCCTAATAAATCCCAATAAATCCTAATAAATCCCTAATAAATCCTAATAAATCCCTAATAAATCCCCAATAAATCCTAATAAATTACTAATAAATCCCCAATAAATCCCTAATAAATCCTAATAAATCCCCAATAAATCACTAATAAACCCCCAATAAATCCCCAATAAATCCCTAATAAATCCCCAATAAATCCTGATAAATCCCTAATAAATGCCCAATAACTCCCAATAACCCCGAAGCCCACTGAGGGTCTCACCACTGCCTGGGCGCAGATGAGGGAGGCCGGGGCGCGGAGGCTGCGCAGGAGCCCCCAGGGCCCAAATAACCCAAATAGTCCCCTAATAAATCCTAATAAATGCCCAATAAATCCTAATAAATCCCTAATAAATCCCTAATAAATCCCAATAAATCCTATAAATCCCTAATAAATGCCTAACTCCCAATAACTCCCCGAACCCCCTGAGGGTCTCACACTCGGCCTGGGCGCAGATGAGGGAGGCCGGGGGGCGGGAGGCTGCTTGAGGAGCCCCCAGGCCTGGCTCACGTCCTCGTTGCTGGGGTAGAGGCTGAGCGAGGCCAGGCGCAGCAGGGGGCGGGGCGCGTCCTCGGGCCCACGCGGATGTGCGGGATCTGCGGGGAGGAGGGGACATTGGGGGGTGGGGACATGGAGAAAAACGGGGAAATGGTAAAAATGGGGTTTGGGGACATTTGGGGGTTTGGGGGATTTGGGACATTTGGGGGATTTGGGGATGTTTAGGATTTGGACATTTTGCGGCATTTGGGATTTGGGGATGTTTGGGGGTTTGGGGACATTTGGGACATTTGGGGATTTGGGGGATTTTTGGGGATTTGGGGATTTTGGGGGATTTGGGGGATTTTGGACATTTGGGATTTGGGGATGTTTGGGGTTTGGGGACATTTGGACATTTGGGAATTTGGGACATTTTGGAGATTTGGGGATTTTGGGGCATTTGGTATTTGGGGATGTTTGGGGGTTTGGGAATTTGGGGATTTTGGACATTTTGGGGTGTTTGGGGACATTTGGGACATTTGGGGAATTTGGGACATTTTGGGGATTTGGGGACATTGGGAGGATTTGGGGAATTTGGGGAATTTTGGGATATTTGGGGGATTTGGGGAATTTCAGGGGATTTTGAGGTTTTTGGGGTTTTGGGGGTTTTGGGGTGATTTTGGGTGTTTTTGGGGTGATTTTGGGTGTTTTTGGGGTGATTTTGGGGGTTTTGGGGTCCTCACCTCCTTCTCCCCGCAGATGTGACTGACCGTGGGCCGCAGCGGCCGGGCTGGCGGCCGGACCCAGCACCGAGACCACGCCCTGGGGCAGGATCTGACACACTGGGGACCCCAAAATCCTGAGCCCCAAAATCCCCCAAAATCCCCTGAGCCCCAAAATCCCCCCAAAACCCCCAAAATCCCCTGAACCCCAAAAACCCAAAATCCCCCAAAATCCCCCTGAGCCCCAAAACCCCCAAATCCCCCCAAAATCCCCCAAAATCCCAGCCGGACCCCCAAATCCCCTCCCAGTCCCTCCCAGTCCATCCCAGTCCGTCCCAGTATAAACCAGTGACCCCAAACCCCCAAACCCCCTCCCAGTCCCTTCCAGTCCATCCCAGTCCATCCCAGTATAAACCAGTGACCCCAATTCCCTCTCCCAGTCCCTCCCAGAGCTCTCCCAGTCTCTCCCAGTATAACCCAGTCCCTTACTGGTGTCAGGGTGGTCTCGTACTGGTTGTCCCGGCCCAGTTCGAACACCTCCAGCTCCAGCCGGGCCGGGCCGCCCCCGGGCCATTGACGCTCCCGGGCCAGCGCCAGCTCAGGCGCTCGCCCGCCCGCAGCCCCCGCTCGTCCAAGATGGCGGCTGGG
This sequence comes from Muscicapa striata striata, assembly GCA_030060385.1. NCBI lineage: Eukaryota > Metazoa > Chordata > Aves > Passeriformes > Muscicapidae > Muscicapa > Muscicapa striata. Next base: position 44,139 of record JAREIS010000873.1, read on the forward strand.
GGAGGGGCGGGGAGTGAGAACCCCAAAAAAATCCCGGTCCGAAAATACCCAAAATAACCCGAAAACACCCCAAAAATCCCACTGGGAATCGACCCCCGCAGCCCCCGCTCGTCCAAGATGGCGGCTGGGGAGGAGGTGGGGGAGGGGTGAGACCCCCAAAAAATCCGGTCCCAAAAAACCCAAAATAACCCGAAATAACCCCAAAATAACCGGAAAAAACAAAAAAATTCCCATAAAGAAACCCAAAATCCGGTCCCATAAAATCCCAAAATCCCCAAAAATCCCCAAAATCCCCAAAAATCCCCAAAAAAACAAAAATTCCCTCCTAAAAAATCCCGGCCCCAAAAACCCAAAATAACCCGAAATAACCCAAAATAACCGAAAAAAACAAAAAAAAATCCCATAAAGAAACCAAAGAAATCCCGGTCCATAAAATCCCAAAATCCAAAAAAATCCCAAAACAACCCAAAAAAACCAAAAATTCCCTCCCCAAAAAAATTCCGCCAAAAAAATCCCCCAAAAAATCCGACCGAAAAACCCAAATTAAACCAAATTAAACCAAATTAAAACAAATTATTAAAACAAATTTTAACAATTTTTGGTAAAATCCCCACAAAAATCCCGGTCCCAAAAACCCAAAATTACCCAAAAAATCCCAAACCCCAAATTCCCAAATCCCCCAAATCCCCCAAATTTTCCCAAATTTCCCAAATCCCCCAAATTCCCCTCAAAACTCCTCCCCAGTGACTCAAACCTCCCCAAATTTCCCAAATCTCCCCAAAATCCCCAAATTTCCCCCAAATTTTCCCAAATCTCCCCGAAATCCCCAAAAATCCCCAATAAATCCCCTCCAGACCCCAAAATCCCCCAAATTTTCCCAAATTTCCCCAAAATCCCCCAAATTCCCCCAAAATCCCAATTAAATCCCAAATAAATCCCAAATAAATCCCAATTAAATCCTAATAAATGCCCCCAAAATCCCCAAAATACCCAAAAATCCCAAAAAATCCCAAAAAAATCCCCAAAAATAAAAAAAAAAATCCCCAAAAAATCCCAATAAAATCCCAATTAAATCCCAATTAAACCCCAATTAAATCTTAATAAATGCCCCCAAAATCCCTCCAAAATACCCAAAAAATAATAATAAAAAAATCCCAAAAAAATCCCCAAAAAATAAATAAAAAATCCCCCAAAAATCCCCAATAAATCCCCAATAAATCCCAATTAAATCCCAAAGAAATCCCAATTAAATCCCAATTAAATCCTAATAAATGCCCCCAAAATCCCCCCAAAATACCCAAAAAATCCCAAAAAAATCCCAAAAAAATCCCAATTAAATCCGAATAAATGCCCCAAAATCCCCCCAAATCCCCCGAATTTCCCCCAAATTTCCCCAAATTCCCCCAAATACCCCCAAATTCCCCCCAAATTCCCCCCAAATTCCCCAAATTCCCCCCAATTCTCACCCATCCGCAGCTCCGGGCCTGGGGCCCCTGTGACCCCCAAATTCCCCAAATCCCCCAAATTCCCCCAATTCTCACCCATCCGCAGCGCCGGGCCTGGGGGCCTGTGACCCCCAAATTTCCCAAATTTCCCCAAATTCCCCCAAATCCCCCAAATTCCCCCAACCTCACCCATCCGCAGCGCTCGGGCCTGGGCCCTGACCCCAAATCCCCAAATTTCCCAAATTCCCCCAAATTCCCCCAATTCTCACCCATCCGCAGCTCCGGCCTGGGGGCCCTGTGACCCCTGGGCCCCCAAATTTCCCCAAATTCCCCCCAATTCTCACCCATCCGCAGCGCTCCGGGCCCGGGGGGGCCCCTGTGACCCCCAAATTCCCCAAATCCCAAATTCCCCAAATTCCCCCCCAATTCTCACCCATCCGCAGCGCTCCGGGCCCGGGGGGGCCCCGCGGGGTCGCGGCCGCCACGAGCAGCAGCAGCAGCGCGGGGGGGGAGGGGCGCGGCATCGCCCCCTCCTCATGGGGGGGGCAGGGGGGGGCTCCGGCCGGCCTGAGACCCCCAAAAAAACCCCAAAAAAAACACCAAAAAAACGGGAGTGAGGGGGGGGAGGGGATGAGCGGAAACGGGCGGAAATTAAGGGGGAAAAAATGAAAATAACCACAAAATAATCCCAAAATAAATGGGAATAAACCCAAAATAACCTCGAAATAACTGAAAATAAACCCAAAATAACTCTGAAAATAATCCCAAAATAACTCTGAAAATAATCCCAAAATAACTGAAAATAATCCCAAAAATAACCCCAAAATAACCCCGAAATAACTGAAAATAAACCCAAAATAATGGAGAAAATAATCCCAAAATAAATGAGAATAAACCCAAAATAACCCCGAAATAAATGAGAATAAACCCAAAATAATGGAGAAAATAATCCCAAAATAAATGAGAATAAACCCAAAATAACGGTGAAAATAATCCCAAAATAAATGAGAATAAACCCAAAATAACGGAGAAAATAATCCCAAAATAACCCTCAAAATAACCCCGAAATAAATGAAAATAAACCCAAAATAACAGTGAAAATAACCCCGAAATAAATGAAAATAAACCCAAAATAACCCCGAAATAACTGAAAACAAACCCAAAATAACGGTGAAAATAACCCCGAAATAAATGAAAATAAACCCAAAATAACGGAGAAAATAATCCCAAAATAAATGAGAATAAACCCAAAATAACGGTGAAAATAACCCCGAAATAAATGAAAATAAACCCAAAAATAACTGAAAATAATCCAAAAATAATCCTGAAAATAACCCTGAAAATAATCCCAAAATAACTGAAAATAAACCCAAAACAACCCCAAAATAACGGTGAAAATAATCCCGTAATAAATGAGAATAACCCCAAAAATAACAGCAATAATAAACCCTGAAATAACTGAAAATAAACCCAAAAATAACTGAAAATAATCCCAAAATAAATAAGAATAACCCCAAAAAATAACTCTGAAAATAATCCCAAAATAACTGAAAATAACCCCAAAAATGACCCCAAAATAAATGAGAATAACCCTAAAAATAACAGCGAAAATAACCTAAAAATAACTGAAAATAATCCAAAATAACCTGAAAATAACCCAAAATAACAGAAAATAACAGTAAAAAATAATCCCAAAATAAATGAGAATAATCCCAAAAAATAACTGGGAATGACCCCAAAATGACCTCAAATCACCCCAAAAACTTGAAAATAACCTGAAAATATCCGGAAATAACCCTGAAAAAATAATCCCAAAATAACTGAGAATAACCCCAAAAATAACCCCAAAATAACCCTCGAAATGACCCTAAAATAACCCCAAAATATTCCAAAAGAACAGAAAATAACCCAAAATAAACCCCCAAAAAATCCCAAAATAATAGAAAATAACACTAAAAATAACCCCAAAATGACCCCAAAAACCAGAAAATAACCTCAAAATGACCCCAGAAACGACTGAAAACAACCCCAAAATAAGCTCAAATGAACCTGAAAATAATCAAAATAACCCAAAATATTCCAAAAATAACAGAAAATAACTTCAAAAATAATCCAAAATAATCCCAAAAATTTAAAAACTCCCCAAAATAACCCCAAAATAACCTCCCAAAATAACCCCAAAATAATCCCAAAACCCCAAAATAAAACCCCAAAATAACCTCAAAATAAACCCCAAATAACCTAAAATAATCCCAAAATAACCCCAAAATAACCCCAAAATAACCCCAAAATAACCCTGAAAATAATCCCAAAATAACTGAAAATAACCAAAATAACCTAAAATAATCCCAAATTCTGAATTTTGGGATTTCCTGATTTTTGGGGTGATCTTCTGTTTTTTGGGGGATTTCTGGATTTTGGGGGAGTTTCTCGGATTTTT
>JAREIS010000874.1:0-59248 GCA_030060385.1 Muscicapa striata striata
GGCGGGTGGGTGGGACCGGAGCTACCCGAGGGGGATGCGGATTTCCGGGGAGCGGGGAGGGGGGGGAGCTACTCAGGGAGCACGAGGCTTCTGGAGGGGCCCGGCTGTTTCCGGGGAGAGAGGGGGAACTTCTCCAGTCTGCTCGGGCGGGGTGAGGAGGGAGGAGACCCGGGAGCCGGCTGCATTTCAGCTGCCCAGCATCTGCCCTGCTACCTCGGAGGCGCTGCTGACCACCAAAGACCAAATACTTCCTACCTCTGGGAATACACTGCTCATCTGGACACAGGATCGGAGTGAAGAGCTCTCACCTGAGCCAGCCCGGCCGCGGCTGTTCCACTCCACCTCCCTGGCTCCCGCCTGCGCCTGCAGCTGTGCTGGCCCTGCTACAGTTACACCCCCAGGAACGGACACAGACCGAGTGTGTCCGTCTAAGAAAGGACTACAACTGACTTTTTTCTTCTGTTTTTCGTCGGTAATTTTTAATAATTACTGTTGTTTTCTACTTGTGCTGTGAGTTAGAGTAGTAAAGAGCTGTTACTTTTACCTCCTTATCTCCGCCTTGAGTCCTTGATTTGAAACAAATATAACACTCGGAGGGGGTGACATTGATTTCTCTATTTCAAAGGGGAACTTCTGCCGTTTTTGGCAGAACTCTGTCCTAAAACCAGGACAGATTTTGGCTCCCAACGTGGGGCTGAGGGCATTAAAAGCGAGTTAAGAGAGGAGTAGCAGCTCTTAAGCAGCAACATGTTGTCTAGTTTAATCTGGTTTGGGCTCCACGTGGTCACAGATATTTCTCTCCCATTTGCAAGCCTTTTTTGAATATTGCCCCCTCACCAAATTTATTGTAGCTATGATCCGATTTGTGTTTTGGATTGATTTTGTCAGGAATTCATGGGTTTTTAGTTTTTTCTGGAAATTTGCCACATGGATCCTGAGCTATCGTACTCTAACTGCGTGTTTCTGGGATTATTTCAACAATGGTACTTACTGTGAGGCAATGAATGCAAGGGAAATTTTCTCCCAACCTGTCACCCAGTTTTTGAGGCTACCCCACCAGTTTTCAAGGATTTCAGATTTGCTTTAATTGCTAGTATTATTATTCCGTGGCTGGTGTTGCTGATGGGCCTGCTTTACTTAGCATTCAGAAACAAGGGAATACTGGCTTGGATAACAACCGTGAGGGATGCTGCCCCAGAGCCTGCCCCTGTCCCTGAGACTAGAGATGCTGCCCCAGAGCCTGGTGTTGCCCCACAGCCCACTGCAGAAATGAACCAGCCAGAGTGGGTGGGGGTTCTAGTGAAGGAGATACGGGACATGGGCCAGGTGTTGAAGGAGCACCTTTCCCCAGCTAGTGAGAAACCCTCCCTCTGCCCTGAAGAGGGAGAGTCTGATGGTGCTGCAGGGGAACCCGTAGATGTTACATCTGTCCAGGTTCCAGCTGGATCACAGGGGCAGCCACAGCCAGCAGCAGTTGCCCCTGTGGAAACTCGGAAATCTAAGATTAAAACAAAGCACCTAGATAGTGGGGATCAGCCAGGAGGGTCCTCACAGTCAGCAAGGGAGCCAGAGGTTGAGATTGTCACCGAGTCTCTCTCATATGACACTCTCCGTAACCTGCGAAAAGACATTGTGCGACGGGGCCGTGAGCCTTTTACAACCTGGTTACTTTGTGTCTGGGACCTTATGGGGAGAGGTGTACAACTGGATGGCACTGAGGCCAGGAATTTGGGATCCTTGTCCCAGGACTCAGGTGTGGACCAGACATTCGTAAGGGAGCAAGGCCTCCTTTCCCTTTGGGAACGGCTTCTAATGAGTGTGAGAGAGAAGTTTATCCACAAAGAGAGAATGCAGGAGCACCACCATAGAATGCGCTGGAAGACCATTGATGAAGGGATCCAGCAGCTGAGGGAAGTGGCAGTATTAGAGGTACTCTTTGGGATGGATGGACAGCATGACAATGACCCTGACAAGGTCAGGTGCACAGGGCAGATGTTGTGGGATCTGGCAACCCTGGGGCCACCTGAATTTGCTACCTACATTGCACTGATTAGGGCTGATGACCACCGAGAGACAGTAGGTTCTGTTGCCAGCAAGCTCAGAAATTTTGACAGTATGATTAATGGCCCAGTGCAGGCCAAGGTCTCTGCTGTGGCCAGGGACCTCCAACAGGTCCAAGAGGAGATGAAGGGGATGAGAGGGTTGAAAGGAGAGGTGAGGGAGATTATAAGGGAGGAGATAAGGAAGATCAATGCAGCACCAGTACGAGTCACAGGCCCCAAATCTCACACCCAACGCCCCCCAGCTAGGGACAGAGGATACTCCTCACGAACTGACCTGTGGTTCTTCCTGCGAGACCATGGGGAAGACATGGAAAAAAAGGATGGAGAGACCCGATGCATTCCCCAAGGAGACCTTGTTCTAGGGTGAATTATCTATGATACTGTGCCTGTAACTGCCTGTATGTATATGATTGAAAGGTTTTTAATTTGCTGTAGCATGTTGGCATGGGAAAAAATTCGGGGTGGATAATGTTGAAGGTTGGGATTGTGTTCCTTCAATGTATGAGTGGGGGAGAATTTTTCCCATTGTAATGCTAACAGAACCCGCCGGCTGTGCCCAGGGTTTTTGATGGCCCTGGATGGGCGGGTGGGTGGGACCGGAGCTACCCGGAGGGGGATGCGGATTTCTGGGGAGCGGGGAGGGGGCGGGAGCTACTCAGGGGAGCACGAGGCTTCTGGAGGGGCCCGGCTGTTTCCGGGGAGAGAGAGGGGGAACTTCTCCAGTCTGCTCGGCGGGGTGAGGAGGGAGGAGACCCGGGAGCTGGCTGCATTTCAGCTGCCCAGCATCTGCCCTGCTACCTCGGAGGCGCTGCTGACCACCAAAGACCAAATACTTCCTACCTCTGGGAATACACTGCTCATCTGGACACAGGATCGGAGTGAAGAGCTCTCACCTGAGCCAGCCCGGCCGCGGCTGTTCCACTCCACCTCCCTGGCTCCCGCCTGCGCCTGCAGCTGTGCTGGCCCTGCTTTAGTCTGGGAGAAATCCTGATTGCTTCGGAATTTTAGGTTTCAGACGCCCAGTCTCAGTCCAAGGGCCCTGGATATGAACATTGGCAATTTTCCCTCTGTAAAAAACCACAAACTCCCAGTTTCTTAATACCATTTAGGAGGAAGATACAGTCTCTCCAAAAGTAGCCAGGGTTCTAACTGGTGGCATTTTTAGTCTAGGAGAAATCCTGATCTCTTCGGAATTTGAGCTGTCAGACTCCCAGTCTCTGGTCATTACCCTGGATACGAACATGGGCAATTTTACCTCTGAAAAAAACCATACCCTCCCAGTTTCTTAATACCGATTTTGAGGAAGACCTTGTCTTTCCAAAAGTAGCCAGGATAGTCAGTGGTGGCATCTTTAGTCTGGGAGAAATCCTGATCCTTTCGGAATTTGAGCTGTCAGAAACCCAGTCTCAGGCCAATGTCCCTGCATAAGAACATTGGCCATTTTTTCCTCTGAAAAAACCCACACCTTTCCCGTTTCTTAATACCAGTTTGGAGGTAGTGTTGGTCTCTCAAAAAGTAGCCAGGGTTCTCAGTGGTGGCATCTTTAGTCTGGGAGAAATCCTTATTTCTTCGGAATTTTAGCTGTCAGACGCGCAGTCTCAGGCCCATTGCCTTGGTTACGAACATAAGCCATTTTTGCTCTGAAAAAACCACACCCTCCCAGTTTCTTAATACCCGATTATAGGACGATATTTTATCTGCGATAGTAGCCAGTGTTCTAAGTGGTGGCATCTTTAGTCTGGGAGAAATCCTGATCCTTTCGGAATTTTAGCTGTCAGACGCCCAGTCTCAGGCCCATTACCTTATATACGAACATGGGTCCTTTTCCTCTGAAAAAAACCACACCCTCCCAGTTTCTTAATAGCTGTTTTGAGGAAGACATTGTCTCTCCAAAAGTAGCCAGGATTCTATGTGGTGGTATCTTTAGTCTGGGAGAAACATTAGGTCTGGGATTTGGTCTCAGGCCAAGGTCCCTGGATAAGAACACTGGCCATTTTTCCCTCTGAAAAAAACTGCACCCTCCCAGTTTCTTAATACCAGTTTGAAAGTAGTGTTGGCTCTCCGAAAGTTGCCAGTGCTCTCAGTGGTGGAGAGAAGTGTGGGAGAAGTCCTGATCCATTTGGAATTTTAGCTGTCAGACGCCAGTCTCAGGCCCATTGCCCTGGACACGAACATAGGCCATTTTTGCTCTGAAAAAAACCACACGCTCCCAGTTTCTTAATACCAGATTGGAGGACCATATTTTATCTGTAATAATAGCCGGGGTTCTAAGTGGTGGCATCTTTAGTCTGGGAGAAATCCTGATCCATTTGGAATTTGAGCTGTCAGACGCCCAGTCTCACGCCCACTGCATTGGACACGAACTTGGGCCCTTTTCCTCTGAAAAAAACCACACCCTCCTAGTTTCTTAATACCTGTTTGAAGGAAGACAGTTTATCTGCAAAAACACCCAAGGTTCTAAGGTGTGGCGTCTTTAGTCTGGGAGAAATCCCGATCCTTCCGGAATTTTAGCAGTCAGACGCGCAGTCTCAGGCCAAAGGTCCTGGCCAGGACACTGGCCGTTTTCCCTCTGAAAAAACCACACCCTCCCAGTTTCTTAATGGCAGTTTAGAGGAGGACAATTTCTCTCCAAAAGTAGCCAGGGTTCTAACTGCTGGCATCTTTAGTCTGGGAGAAATCCTGATCCTTTCGGAATTTCAGCAGGCCGCAGCCTGGACTCAGGCCAATGGCCCTGCATGCACTATGAAAAAAAGATCACTCCACCACTTTTGTAATATCCTTTTAGAGGAGGCTTTTGGAACTCCATGAATAGCCATAGTTCTCAGTGGTGGCATCTTTAGTCTGGGAGAAATCTCTTCAATCTCTTCCATCAGGAACTTTATCTTCATTTCACTGACTTCTGTAATTTTTCTTGCTTTATTCCTTTCATTCTGGGGAGCTCAGGAGATCTAGAGTCTTATCCAGGCACTTAAAGTTAAACTTGTATCCAGAAAGTGAAGTAGCCATGCTGAAGCCACGCTGGAAAAAAAACGTGGCCACCAGGGGACCAGGTGGAGATGGCTGGACCTCCCTCTGCTGCGTGCTCAGCTGGGGTCTGTATCCAGACAGTGAAGAAGCTACGTGACCATCTGGGGGGCCACTTCTCAGAACGCTTGGCCATGCCAGATGGAGCAGGAAAACCGAGCTGAGCCGTGCCGCGCGGGGCCGGGCCGGGCTGAGCCCCGCCATGGCTGTGCGGGGCTGGGGGCCGAGCCGAGCCGAGCCCAGGCCAGGCCGGGCCGGGCCGGGCCGGGCCAGGCTCCCCACGAGTCCGGCCGCTCCGGGCATTCCCGAGTCCAGGCTGTCCCCGCCCGTGCCGGGCTGGGGCCGGAGCCGGGCCGGGGTCAGAGCCGAGTCCACTCCGGGGCCTTCCGGGCCGGGAGTAATCCCGGGCTGGGCCCTTCCTCCTCCCGGGCTCAGCCCGGGCCGGGCCCCATGCTGGGACCCGGAGCCCCTGCCAGCTCCTCTCTCCTCCCCCACCGAAAACAAAAGACACAAAACTAACTTCTTTCCTGTGATTTGTAAAAGTGAAACAGCGTTCTAATTGGTTTCCTGGGATGTCAATCACCAACCCAGGTCTCTGATTGGTCCCCGCAGCCTCAGGGGAGGCTCCTAGAGGAGACCCCTGCTCTCTTTGTCTCAGCAGCATGTGCTTTCCATGTGGCCTCTATGGGGGATGGGCTACCATCCCCCCCTCCTTTCCATGTGACCCCGGCACAACCCAGGTGCCGCGGGCCCCAGCAACGCCCTCCACTCCGGCGGTAGGCGGATGCCGCCGGCCGGCTGGCCGGCCCTGGAGCCAGGTAGACCTCGTCTCAGGCGGCCGACCAGCAGAAGGGTAGACCTGTTCACCCCGGCGCCGCGGGCCGCTGCAGCGCTATTTCCGACGGCGGCAGGTGGATGCCGCCGTTGGCCGGCAGGTCGGCCCTGGAGCCGGGTAAACCTGGCCTCCGGCGGCTGACCCGGAGAAGGGTAGACCTGTTCACCCTGGTGCCGCGGGCCGCAGCAACGCCCTCCCCTCCGGCGGTAGGCGGATGCCGCCGGCGGCCAGCCGGCCCGGAGCCGGGTAGACCTCGTCTTCGGCAGCGCCCCAGAGAAGGGTAGACCTGTTAACCCGGCGCCGCGGGACGTTTAAGCGCCTTCCCCGCTGGTGGCAGGCAGATGCCAATGGCCGGCCGGCCGGCCCCGGAGCCCGGCACATATGGTCTCCGGCTGCCGCCCTGGAGAAGGGTAGACCTGTTCACACCGGCGCCACGGGCCGCTTCAGCGCCCTCCTCCGGCAGCAGACGGATGTCGCAGGCCGGACGAGCGGCCCCGAAGTCGGGTAGATCTGGTCTCCGGCGGCCGCTACAAAGAAGGGTAGACCTGTTCACCCTCGCGCCACGGGCCGCTGCAGCGCCCTCACTACCGGCGGCAGGTGGATGCTGCCGGCTGGAAGGTAGGCCACGGGGCCAGGTAGATCTGGTCTCCGGCTGCCGCCCCGGAGAATGGTAGACCTGTTCACCCCGGCGCCGCGGGCCGCTGCAGCGCCCTCCTCTCAGGCGGAAGGCGGATGCCGCCGGCCGGCCTGCCGGCCCCGGAGCCGGGAAAACCTTTTCTCAGTTGGCCGCCCGGGAAAAGGGTAGACCTGTTCACCCTGGTGCTGCGGTCCGCTGCAGCGCCCTCCCAGCCTGTGGCAGGTGGATGCCTCCGGCTGGCAGGCCGGCCCCGGAGCCGGGTAAACCCGGTCTCCTGCGGCCGACCCGGAGAAGGGTATACCTGTTCACCACCGCACTGCGGGCCGCTGCAGCGTCCTCCCCTTCCGGCGGGAGCGGATTCCGCCAGCCGGCTGGCCGGCCCTGGAGCCGGCTAGAACTGGTCTCCGGCAGCCACCCCGGAGAAGGGTAGACCTGTTCATCCTGGCGTCACGGGCTGCTGCAGAGCCCACCCCGACGGGGGCAGGCAGATGCCGATGGCAGGCCGGCCCGCCCCGGGTCCGGGTAGACCTGATCTCCGGTGGCCGCCCCGGAGAAGGGTACACCTGTTTACTCCGGCGCCGCTGGCCGCTGCAGCGTCCTCCCCGCCGGCGGCAGGCGGATACCGCCGGCCGGCCGGCCAGCCCGGAGCTGGGTAGACCTGGTCTCTGGCGGCCGCTCTGGAGAAGAGTAGATCAATTCACTCCGGCGCCGCGGGCCTCTGAAGCGCCGGCCGGCCGGCCGGCCCTGGAGCTGGGTAGACCTAGTCTCTGGCGGCAGCCCCAGAGAAGGGCAGACCTGTTCACCCCGGCGCCGCGGGTCGCTTTAGCGACCTTCCGCTGGCGGCAGGCATATGCCAATGGCCGGCCGGCCGGCCCCGAGCCGGATAGACCTGGTCTCTGGCTGCCGCCCCGAGAAGGGTAGACCTGCTCACCCTGGCGCCGCTGGCCGCTTCAGCGCCCTCCCCTCCGGCAGCAGACGGATGTCGCCGGCTGGCCGAGCGGCCCCAGTTGGGTAGATCTGGTCTCCGGGGCCGCTACAAAGAAGGGTAGAACTGTTCACTCTGGCGCTGAGGGATGCTGCTGCGTCCTCCCTGCCGGCAAGAGGTGTATGCCGCGAGGCCGGCCAGCCGCCCCGGACCCAGATAGACCTGGTTTCTGGCGGCCGCTAAGAAGAAGGGTTGACCTTTTCACTCCTGCGCCGCGGATTGCAGCTGCGCCTCCCCGCTGGCAGCAGGCGGAGATGACCCGTAGCCGGGTAGACCTGGTCTCCAGCGGCCAACCCGGAGAAGGGTATACATTTTCAGCCCGGCGCGCCGCTGGCCGCTGCAGCGCCCTCCCGCTGGCAACAGGCGGATGCCGCCGGGCCGGCCGGACAACCCCGAGCCGGGTAGAACTGGTCTCCGGCGGCCGCACCTGAGTAGGGTAGACCTGTTCACCCAGCGCCGTGGGCCGCTGCAGCTCCTCCTCCGGCGACCTGGTCTCTGCGGCCGCCCGGGGAAGGGTGACCTGTTCACCCGCCCGGTTGGCCACTGCAGTGCCCCTCCTTCGGCGGAGGCGGATTGCCGCCGGCCGCGGCCGCCCTGGAGCCGGTAGACTGTTCCTGCAGGCCGCCCTGGAGAAGGGTAGACCTGTTCACCCGGCCGGGGCTGCCCTCCCGGGCGGTTGCTGCCGCCGGCCCCACCGGGTAACTGGTCCTGGCGCGCCCAGAAGTGAGTACCCCGGGCCGCCACCCCTCCGCGGGGTGGCCGCCGCCAGCGCCCCGGGGACCTGCCGGGGCCGCCAGAAGGGTAACTGTTCACCTGGGCGGGCTCAGGCCCCCTCGGAGACTGGCCGCCGCCCGGTAGACCTGGTTCGCGGCCCGAGAATAGACCTTTCCCCGCGGGATGCGTGCCCCTCCCGGCGAGCGACGCCGGCCCCGGACCTGACCGGTGCCGGGGGAACCCAGATTCCGGGCGGGGCTGCAGCGCCTCCCCGGGGGATGCCGCCGCCGCCCCCGGAGCCGGTAACCTGGCTCGCGCCGCCAGAGGGTAGACCTTTACCCGGCCCGGCCGTGCCCCGGGGGTGCCGCCGGCGCCCAGCCGGTAACTGGTTCCGGCGCCCAGAAGGGTAGACCTTGTTCGCGTGCGCTGCACCCTTCGCGAAGGCCCCGGGCGCCGAGCCGGTGACCTGGCCCGTGCGAGAGGGCCCACTGCCACGGCCGCTGCAAGGCCTCCCAGGCGGAGGAGGGCGCCGGCAGGCCAGGAGCAGGGACTTGTTCTCCGCGCGCCCGAAAGGCCCTGTTCACCCCGCCCGCCGCAGCGCCCTCCAAGAGGCGGATGCCGCCGGCCGGCCGGCCGCCTGGAGCCGTAGACCTGGACTCGGCGGGGTGACCCAGAGAAGGGTGGACATTCACCCCGGGGCCACGGGCGCTGCAGCCTCCCCACCGGCAGCAGTTCGATGGCAGGCCGGCCGGCAGGCCACGGACCAGTAGATCGGCCCCGGCTGCCGCCCGGGAGAAAAGTGACCGCCACCCTGGCGCTCGGGGCCCTGCAGCGCCTTCCCGCGGCGGCGGATGTATGCCGAAGGCCGCCTGAGGGCCTCGAGCCGGGTCCTGGCCTCAGGCTGCCGCCTTGGAGAAGGGTAGACCTGTTCACCCTGGCGCGGGCGGGCTGCTGCAGCGCCTCCTTCCGGCGGAAGGTTGATGGCGCTGGCCAGCTGGCGGGCCGCCAACCGGGTAGACATGGTCTCCGGCGCCGCCCATAAGAAGGGTAGACTCAACCACGGAGCCGCGGCCGCTGAGCCCTCGCCGGGCCGGGGCAGTGGGACCGCCGCCAGCAGGCCCCAGAGCCAGGGAGACCTGGCTCCGGCGGCCGCCCGAGAAGGGTAGACCAGTCACCAGGCTGCGGGCCGCTGCAGTGCCCTCTCCTCCAGTAGAAGGCGGATTCGCCGGCTGGCCGGCCGACGGAGCCGGGTAGACCCGGCTCCAGCGGCCGCCCCGAGAAGAATAGACCTATTTACCCGCGACGCGGGATGCTGCAGCTCCTCCTTTCCGGCGGTAGCAATGCCGGGCCCACCGGCTGGCCAGACGGCCGGATAGACCGGTTCGGCGGCGCCGACAGGGTAGACCGGTCACTGTGGTCGCGGGCCGCCAGCGCCCTCCTTTACGGAAGGTGTGCCACGCCCGCCGCGGCCCCGAGCCGGATACCTGGTCCTGGCGGCCGCCGAGAAGGTGACCTGTTCACCCGGGCCGCAGGCGTGGGGATGGATCACGCCGCCGGCCGGCCCAAAGCCGGATAGACCTGGTCTCGCGCCGCCCTAGAAGGTAGACCTGTTCACACCGGGCCGCTGGCCTGAGCGCCTCCTTCCGGAGGCGGATATCCGCCGGCCGGCCGCCCTGGAGCCAGGTAGACCTGGTCTCCAGTGGCCGCCCAAAGAAAGGTAGACCTTTCACCCGCGCCACGGGCGCTGCAGCGCCCTTCGCAGGCGGAGGCAGGATGGTCGCCGCCGGCCGCAGGCCGGAGCGAGGAAGACCTGGTCTCCAGCGGCCGCCGAAAAGGGTAGACCTGTTCAACCGGCGCCGGGCCGCTCAGCGCCTCCCGCAGCGGCATGCTGATGCGAATGGCGGCGGCCGGCCCGGCCGGGTAGACTGGTCTCCGGCGGCCGCCCTGGAAGAGGTAGACTGTTCCACTCCGGCGCAGGGTCGCAGCGCTGCCCTCCGCCGCGGAGGTGATGCTGCCGGCCGGCCGGCCGCCCGGGCCGGAGTGAGACCTGGTCTCCGGCGCCGCTCCCAGAGAAGAATAGAGACCTGTTCACCCTGGCGCCCGCGAGGCGCTCACGCCTCCCTTCCGGCAGAGGCGGATGATGCCGCCGGCCGGCAGGCTCGGAGCCTGGGTAGACCTGGTCCCCGGCGGCACCCAGAGAAGGGTAGACCTGTTCACCCGGCGCCCGGGCGCGCAAGCGCCTCTCCCCGGCGGCAAGAGGCGGATGCTGCCACGGCCGGCAGGCCCGGAGCCGGTAGACCTGGTCCCGGCTGCACCTGAGAAGGGTAGACCTGTTCACCCAGCGCCGCGGGCCCTGCAGCGCCTCCGCCGTGGCAGGCGGGGATGCCCTGCCTGCCAACCCGGAGCCGGGTAGACTGGTCTCTGGCGGGTGCCCGAAGAAGGGTAGACCTTTCACCCCAGCGCGCGGGCCGCTGCAGGCTCCCGCAGGATGCCCTGGCCAGGCGGCCGGCCAGGCCGGGAGAGACCTGGTCTCTGGCGGCTGCCCCGAGAAGGGTAGACTTGGTCACCCCAGCGCTGCGGCCGCTGCAGCCCTCCTCATGCGGCAGGCAGATGCCGCCGACGGCCTGCTGACCCCGGAGTCGGGTAAACCTGGTCTCCGCGGCCACCCGTGAAGGGTAGGCCTGTTCACCCCGGACGCGGGCCGCTGCAGGGACCTCCTGCCGGCAACAGGCGGATGCGCCGCCGGCCGGCCGGCCCCAGAGCCAGGTAGACATGGTCTCGGCGGCAACCTCGGAGAAGGGTAGACCTGTTCACCCAGCGCCGCTGGCTGCCGCACTCTCATGCAGCAGAAAGATGCCGGCCAGCCGGCCTGCCGGCCCGAGCCGGTAAACCCGGTCTCCGGCGGTTGCCCCGTGAAGGGTGCAGACTTGCTCACGCCGGCGCCACGGTCCGCGGAAGCGCCCTACCCTCTGGCCGCAGGCGGATGCCGCCGCTGGCCGCAGGGCCCTGAGCCGGAGACCCTCGCTTCGCGGCCGAGCCAGAGAAGGTTAGACCTGTTCACCCCGAACGCGGCCGCAGCTGCGCCCTCCCTGCCGGCCGCAGGCGGATGCCGATGGCCGGCTGGTCGGCCCTGGAGCTGGGCAGACCTGGTCTGCACGGCCGCGTCGGAGCCCTGCAGATCTGGTCTCTTACGGCCGCCCCGGAGAAGGGTAGACCTGTACACCCCGGCGCTGAGGGCCGCTGCAGAGCCTCCCTGCCGGCGGCAGGCGGACTCCGCCGGCCGGCTGGCGGGCCCCAGAACCTGGTAGACCTTGTCTCCGGCTCGCACGGAGAAGGGTAGACCTGTTCACCCGCGCTGCGGGCCGCTGCAGCGCCCTCCCGCCGGCGACAGGCGGATGCCGCCGACGGGCGGCCGCCCCGGAATCGGGTAGACCTGGTCTCCAGCGGCCCCAAAAAGGGTAGACCTGTTCACCCAGGCGCGCGGCCGCTGCAGCGCCTCTCCTGGGCAGGCGGATGCTGCCGGCCGGCCCGAGCCGGATAGACCTGGTCTCCGGCGGCCGCCCTAAGAAGGGTAGACTGTTCACCCGGCGCCGCGGGCCGCTGCAACCTCCCTCATGCGGCAGACAGGCTGTGGCCGGCCGGCCGGCCACGGAGCCGTGACCTGGTCTCCGCGGCACCCCTGATAAGGGTAGACCTGTTAAACCCTGGAGCCACGGGCCGCTGCAGCGCCTCGCCAGCGGCGGCAGTTGGATCCCGCCGCCGCGGCCTCCAGGTGGATGCCGCCGAGCGGCCGCCCGCCCTGATCCGGTAGACATGGTCTCCAGCGGCCGCCTGAGAAGGGTAGACCCACCACCCCGGGCGCCGGGCCGCTGCAGCGCCTCCGCCAGCGGCAAGTGGATGTCGCCGGCCGCCGGCGGCCCTGCAGCCGGGTAGACCTGGTCTCTGGCGGCCGCCCTGAGAAGGGTAGACCTGTTCACTCCCAGAGCCGCGGGCCGCTGCAGGGCCTCGCCGGTGGTGGCAGATGGATCGCGCTGCCAGCCGCCCCGGAGACGAGTGGACCCGGGCCTCCAGCGGCCGCCCGAGAAGGCTAGATCTGTTCACCACGGGCGCCAAGGGCCCCTGCGGCGCCTCCCTACCGGCGATAGGCGGATGCCACCAGCTGGCCGGCCTGTCCCGGAGCCGGGTAGACCTGGTCTTGGCGGCCGCCCAAGAAGGGTAGACCTGTTCACCCCGGCGCCGCGGGCCTCTGCAGCTTTCCTTGCCGGCAACATGTGGATGCCGACGGCCGGCCGGCCTCAGAGCCGGGTAGACATGGTCTCCGCGGCAACCCCGGAGAAAGGTACACCTGTTCACCCAGCGCGGGCCGCTGAAGCGGCCTCCTCATGCAGCAGGCGGATTCCGCCGCCCGGCCTGCCTACCCTGGAGACAGGTAAACCTGGTCTCCGCGGCCGCCCCGGTGAATGATAGACCTGTTCACCCCGAGCAGCGGGCCTCTGCAGCGCCCCCACTGGCGGCGGCAGGCCCCGGAGCCGGGTAGACCTAGTCTCCGCCGGACGAACCGCAGAAGGATAGACATGTTCACCACCGCGCCACAGGCCGCTGCAGCGCCCCTTCCGCCTGAAGGCGAATTCCACCGGCCGTCCGGCCGGCCCTGGAGCCGGGTAGACCTGGGCCCTCCGCCGCCTCAGAGGAAGGTAGACATGTTCACCCGGAAGACGCTGGCCGCTGCAGCGCCCGCCGGCAGGGGGCAGTGGGATCCCGCCTGTTGGCCGGCCCTGCACTCCGGGTAGACCTGGTCTCTGGCGGCCGACCCGAGAAGGGTAGACCTGTTCACCCCGAGACGCTGGCCGCTGCAGCGCCTCCACGCCGGCGGCGGTAGGTGGATCCTCCGGCCGGCCGGCCCCGAGCCGTGTAGACCTGGTCTCCCGGCGGCCGCCACAAAGAAAGGTAGGCCTGTTCAACCGGGGCGCCACGGGCCGCTGCAGCGCCCCATCCGCCGGCGGCAGGCGGATGCCACCGGACGGCCAGCCGGCCTCGGAAACGAGTAGATCTGGTCCCTGGTGGCCGCCCGGAGAAGGATAGACTTGTTCACCACCTCGCTGCGCGCCGCTGAAACGCCATCCCTTCCGGCGGAAGGCAGATTCCGACGGCCAGACGGCCGGCCCCAGACACGGGTAGACCTGGTCTCCAGCGGCCGCCCGGAGAAAGGTAGACCTGTTCACCACCGCGCCGCAGGCCGCTGCAGCGCCTCCTCGCCGGCGGCAGGCAGATGCCGACGGCCGGCCGGCCGCCCCGGATCCTGGTAGACCTGGTCTACGGCGGCCGCACCGGAGAAGGGTAGACCTGTTCATCCTGGCGCCACAGCACGCTGCAGCAGCCTCCCCACTGTTAGAAGGGGGATCCCGCCAGCCGCCAACCGGTTCCGAGCAGGGAAAACCTAGCTTCCAGCGGCCACCACGGAGAAGGGTAGACATGTCCACCCCGGCGCCGCGGACCACTGCTGCACTCCTCCCATTCCAGCGGCAGGCAGATCGCGCTGCCCAGCCGGTTGGTCTCAGGGCCGGGTAGACTGACTCCGGCGGCTGCCGTGGAGAAGGGTAGATTTTTCACCCCTGCGCCAAGGGCCGCTGCAGCGCCCACCCCTTCCGGTGGCAGGCAAATCCTGCTGCCTTGCCCGCTGGCCCCGGAGCTGGGTAGACCTGGTCTTGGCGGCTGCCCGAGAAGGGTTGATCTGTTCACCCCGAAACTGCGGGCCGCTGCAGCGGCCTCCCCGCCGGCAGCAGGCGGACTCTGTCGGCCGGCCGGCCGGCCCTGGAACCGAGTAGACCTGGTCTCCGGCATTTGCCCTGCAGAAAGGTAGACCTGTTCACCCCGGGCACCGTGAACCGCTGCAGCGCTCTCCCTGTCGGGCGAAAGGCGGCCCCGCTTGCTGGCCGGGCCGGCCTGGGAGGCGGGTAGACTTGGTTTCGGCGGCCGCCCAGGAGAAGGGTATACCTGTTCACTGCGGCGCAGCGGGTCACTGCGGCGACCTCCCGCCGGCAGCAGGTGCATCCCGCCCGCCGGCCGGAAAGCCCCGGAGGCAGGTAGACGTGGTCCCCAGCTGCCGCCGCTGAGAGGGGTAAACCTGTTCAACCCGGCGCGCGGGACGCTGGAGCGCCTTCTCTTTGGCCGCAGGCGGATCCCGCTGGCCGGCCTCCCGGCCCCAGAGCCGGGTAGACCTGGTCTCCAGCGGTCGATCCGGAGAAGGGTAGGATTTTCTCCCCGGCGCTGCGGGCCGCTGGAGCGCGCTTCCCGCCGGCGGCAGGCGGACTCGCCGCCCCGGAGCCGGGTAGGCATAGACTCCGGCTGCCGCCCGGCGAAGGGAAAACTTTTCACCCCCTGCGCCTCCGGCCGCTGCAGCGCCTTCCCCGCCTGTGCCAGGCTGACCCTCCGCCAGCCCGCCGGCCCCTGAGCCGAGTAGACCTGGTCTCCGGTGTCCGCCCCTGAGAAGGGTAGACCGGTTCACTCTGCGTCCGCGGGGCCGCTGCAGCTCCCTTTGCTGCCGACGGTAGGCGGACCCGCTGGACCGCCCCGCTGAACCCAGAGCCGGGTAGACATAGTCTCCGGTGCTGCCCCGGAGAAGTGTAGAACTGCTCTCTCCGGAGCCACAGGCTGCTGCAGCAACCTCCCCGCCGGCAACCGGAGGACCCCGCCGACCGGCCAGCCTCCCCTTTAACCGGTTAGACCTGGTCTCCTGCATCCGCCACGGAGAAGGGTAGACACTTTAACCCCAGTGCGGCAGGCGGCTGCAGCGCTGCCCCTCTGGCGGCAGGCGGATCCTGCCAGCCGGACAGCCGTCCCCGGAGCCAGGTAGACCGGGTCTTCACCGTTCTGGTGAAGGGTAGACCTGTTAACCCCGGTGCCGCGGGCCGTTGCAGCGCCCTCCTCTTCCGGCGAAAGGCGGATGCCGCCGGCCGGCCGGCCGCCCCGGCCGGGTAGACCTGGTCTTTGGCGGCTGCCCCGAGAAGGATAGATCTGTTCACCTCGGTGGTGCGGGCTGCTGGAGGGCCCTTTCCGCAGGCGGCAGGCGGACCCTGCCAGATGACAGGCTGTCCCCGAACCGGTAAACCAAGTCTGGCGGGCCGCCCAGGAGAAGGGCAGACATGTTCACCCCGCACCGTGACCGCTGCAACGCACTTCGCCCGCGGGAAGGTAGACCCGTCGCCGACCGGGCGGGCCCCAGAGCTGGCTAGACCTGGTCTCCGGTAGCCGCCACGGAGAAGGGTATACCTGTTCACCCCAGCGCCGCGGGCCGCTGCAGCACCCTTCCCGCCGGCGAAAGGCGATCCTGCCGGCCGGCCGGCCGGCCCCCAGCTGGACAGACCCGATCTCTGGCGACCGCCACAAAGATGGGTAGACCTGTTCACCCGGCGCGCGGGACGCTGCAGCGCCTTCCTTCCGCGGGAGGCGGATCCCGCCAACTGTCAGACGGCCGGCCCCAAAGCTGGTTAGACCTTGACTCTGGCGGCGGCCAGAGTAGCGAGACCTGTTTACCCTGCACCCGGGCCGCTGCAGCGCCCCTTCCAGGGGCAGGCGGATCCCACCAACTGGCCGACCCGCCGGCCACGGAGCTGGGTAGACCTGGTCTCCAGCGGCCGCCACAGAGGAGAGTTGACATATTCACTCTTACGCCGCTAGCTGCTGCAGCGCCTCGCTGCTGACGGTAGGCGGACCCCAGTGGCAGGCCCGCCGAACCCGGAGCGGGTAGACCTGGTCTCCGGCTGCCACCCCGAGAAGGGTAAACCTTTTCACCCCGGGCGCTGCTGGATGCTGCAGCGCCTGCTCCTCCAGCGGCAGTCGATCCTGCCGACCAGGCGGCCGGCCCCGAGCCTGAACGGCATGGTCTCCGGCGGCCGCCCCGAGAAGGGTACCTGTTCTCCCTGCCCGTGGGCCGCTTCAGCACCCACCCTTTCTGGAGGCAGTCGATCCCGCGCGGCCGGCCGGCCGCCCCTAAGCCGGTTTGACTTGGTCTCCGGCGGCCGACCTGGAGAAGGGTAGACCTGTTCAACCCAGCGCCGCGGGCCACTGCTGCGCCCTCCCATTCCGGCGGCAGGCGGATCCCGCCGACCGGCCGGCCTCAGAGCTGGGTAGACCTTGTCTCCGGCGGCCGCCCCGGAAAAGGGCAGACATGTTCACTCTGGCGCCGCTGGCCGCAGCAGTCACCTCCCCCGGCGGCAGGCTGACTCGCAGACCGACCGGGCTGGCCCCGACCCTGGTAGACCTTGTCTCCAGCGGCCGCCTGGAAACGGGCAGACCTGTTAACTCTGGGGCCGCTGGCCGCTGCAGCGCCACCGCCGGCGGCAGGCGGATACCATTAGCCAGACAGCCGGCCCTGGAGCCACGTAGACCTTGTCTCCAGCGACCGCTTTCTTCCTTCATTACAGGATGCTTTTCCAAGTCATTTAATCAAGGTTTTGCTTTATTTCCAGCCACCTCTACTCATCTCAGGCCATTTCAGCGTGGTCACCCCCTTTATGAATTTCCGGGATTTCTTCCATCGCATTTCATTTCATTACATCATATATCTTTTCCTGCAGGTTTCTCAGACTTTGTCCTGCCATTTCAGGATTTCATTCCCTTTCCTGAAAGGAAATCCTTCCTTTCAGGAAAGGGAATGAAATCCTGCGAATTCAATGCGCATCATTTGGGCAAGCTTTGGTGCATATTCCTGCACTTCTTGTCATGCCATGTACTTCTGGTGTTTTCTTCGGTTTCTTTGCTAATTCCTTTTCTTTCAGCAGCCTCTCAACAGGCTTTGACTTTTTCTTTCCTCCATGAATCCAGCATGTTTTTAGGGATAATTAGAGTAAGTTTTGGGCCACTTGTCTGCACTGCTTTTCATCCCAGTCACTTTTACTGTTTTCTCTCGGTTTCGGAATTTGCCCTCCCTTTCTCTCACCATTTCATTTCTTTAGCAACCTCTCTACAGATTCTATTTTATCCTTTCTTCCTTCATTTCAGGATGCTTTTCCAAGTCATTTCAGCAAGGTTTTGCTTTATTTCCAGCCACCTCTACTCATCTCAGGCCATTTCAGCGTGGTCACCCCCTTTATGAATTTCTGGGATTTCTTCCATCGCATTTCATTTCATTACATCATATCTCCTTTCCTGCCAGGTTTCTCAGACTTTGTCCTGCCATTTCAGGATTTCATTCCCTTTCAGAAAAGGGAATGAAATCCTGCATATTCAATGAGCATCATTGGGGAAGCTATGGTGCATATTCCTGCACTTCCTGTCATCCCATGTACTTTTAGTGTTTTCTTCGGTTTCGGGATTTTCCCCTGGTTTTTTTCGCCATTTCGTTTTTTTTAACAGCCTCTCAACAGGCTTTGACTTTTTCTTTCCTCCGTAATTGCAGCATGTTTTTAGGGATATTTGAGCAAGTTTTGGGCCACTTGTCTGCACTACTTTTCATCCCAGTCACTTTTACTGTTTTCTCTCAGTTTCGGAATTTGCCCTCCCTTTCTCTCACCATTTCATTTCTTTAGCAACCTCTCTACAGATTCTATTTTATCCTTTCTTCCTTCATTTCAGGAGGCTTTTCCAAGTCATTTCAGCAAGGTTTTGCTTTATTTCCAGCCACCTCTACTCATCTCAGGCCATTTCAGCGTGGTCACCCCCTTTATGAATTTCCGGGATTTCTTCCATCGCATTTCATTTCATTACATCATATCTCCTTTCCTGCCAGGTTTCTCAGACTTTGTCCTGCCATTTCAGGATTTCATTCCCTTTCCTGAAAGGAAATCCTACCTTTCAGGAAAGGGAATGAAATCCTGCGAATTCAATGAGCATCATTTGGGCAAGCTTTGGTGCATATTCCTGCACTTCCTGTCATCCCATGTACTTTTAGTGTTTTCTTCGGTTTCGGAATATTCCCCTGTTTTTTTGCTAATTCCTTTTCTTTTAGCAGCCTCTCAACAGGCTTTGACTTTTTCTTTCCTCCATGAATCCAGCATGTTTTTAGGGATAATTAGAGTAAGGTTTGTGCCACTTGTCTGCACTGCTTTTCATCCCAGTCACTTTTACTATTTTCTCTCGGTTTCAGAATTTGCCCTCCCTTTCTCTCACCATTTAATTTCTTTAGCATCCTCTCTACAGATTCTATTTTATCCTTTCTTCCTTCATTTCAGGAGGCTTTTCCGAGTCATTTCAGCAAGTTTTTCCTTTATTTCCAGCCACCTCTACTCATCTCAGGCCATTTCAGCGTGGTCACCCCCTTTATGAATTTCCGGGATTTCTTCCATCGCATTTCATTTCATTACATCATATCTCCTTTCCTGTGGGTTTCTCAGACTTTGTCCTGCAATTTCAGGATTTCATTCCCTTTCCTGAAAGGAAGGATTTCCTTTCAGGAAAGGGAATGAAATCCTGCGAATTCAATGAGCATCATTTGGGCAAGCTTTGGTGCATATTCCTGCACTTCCTGTCATCCCATGTAATTTGAGTGTTTTCTTCGGTTTCGGGATTTTCCCCTGGTTTTTTTCGCCATTTTGTTTTTTTAACAGCCTCTCAACAGGCTCCGGTTATTCCTTTCCTCCGTAATTGCAGCATGTTTTTAGGGATATTAGAGTAAGTTTTGGGCCACTTGTCTGCACTGCTTTTCATCCCAGTCACTTTTACTGTTTTCTCTCGGTTTCGGAATTTGCCCTCCCTTTCTCTCGCCATTTCATTTTTTTAGCAACCACTCTGAAGATTCTATTTTATCCTTTCTTCCTTCATTTCAGGAGGCTTTTCCGAGTCATTTCAGCAAGTTTTTCCTTGATTTCCAGCCACCTCTACTCATCTCAGGCCATTTCAGCGTGGTCACCCCCTTTATGAATTTCCGGGATTTCTTCCATCGCATTTCATTTCATTACATCATATCTCCTTTCCTGCCAGGTTTCTCAGACTTTGTCCTGCCATTTCAGGATTTCATTCCCTTTCCTGAAAGGAAATTTCCTTTCAGGAAAGGGAATGAAATCCTGCGAATTCCCAGCACTACTTGTCATCCCAGTCACTTTTACTGTTTTCTCTCAGTTTCGGAATTTGCCCTCCCTTTCTCTCACCATTTCATTTCTTTAGCAACCTCTCTACAGATTCTATTTTATCCTTTCTTCCTTCATTTCAGCATGCTTTTCCAAGTCATTTCAGCAAGGTTTTGCTTATTTCCAGCCACATCTACTCATCTCAGCCCATTACAGCGTGGTCACCCCCTTTATGAATTTCCGGGATTTCTTCCATCGCATTTCATTTCATTACATCATATCTCCTTTCCTGCCAGGTTTCTCAGACTTTGTCATGCCATTTCAGGATTTCATTCCCTTTCCTGAAAGGAAGGATTTCCTTTCAGGAAAGGCAATGAAATCCTGCGAATTCAATGAGCATCATTTGGGCAAGCTTTGGTGCATATTCCTGCACTTCCTGTCATCGTATATAATTTGAGTGTTTTCTTCGGTTTCGGGACTTTCCCCTGGTTTTTTTCGCCTTTTCGTTTTTTTTAACAGCCTCTCAACATGCTCCGGTTATTCCTTTCCTCCGTAACTGCAGCATGTTTTTAGGGATATTTGAGCAAGTTTTGGGCCACTTGTCTGCACTGCTTTTCATCCCAGTCACTTTTACTGTTTTCTCTTGGTTTCGGAATTTGCCCTCCCTTTCTTTCGCCCTTTCATTTTTTTAGCAACCACTGTGGAAATTCTCTTTTATCCTTTCTTCCTTCATTTCAGGATGCTTTTCCAAGTCATTTCAGCAAGGTTTTGCTTTATTTCCAGCCACCTCTACTCATCTCAGGCCATTTCAGCGTGGTCACCCCCTTTATGAATTTCCGGGATTTCTTCCATCGCATTTCATTTCATTACATCATATCTCCTTTCCTGCCAGGTTTCTCAGACTTTGTCCTGCCATTTCAGAATTTCATTCCCTTTCCTGAAGCGTTGCAGGCCGCTGAAATGAATGAAATTCTTGCCAAAGGCAGGCTACCCCGGAGCCCGGTAGACCTAGTCTGTGGCGGCCGCCCCAGAGAAAGGTACTCCTGTTCACCACGTCGCCGCAGGCTGCTGCCGCGCCCTACATGCCGGCGGCAGGAAAATCCCGCCAGCCGGGCGGCCGGCCTTGAGCCATTTAGACCTGGTCTCCAGCGTCCGCGCTGGAGATGCGTGGAACTGTTCACCCCGTTCCAGCGGGCCGCTGCGGCACCCTCCCTATCGGGCGGCAGGTGGATTCTGCCAGGCGGCCAGCCAGCACCAGAACCGAGTATACCTGGTCTCAGGCGGCCGCCCTGGATAAGGGTTGACCTGTTCACCCCGGCGCCGCTATTCGATTCAGCGCCCTCCCCTTCCGGCTGCAGGGGGACCTCGCAGGCCCGCCAACCGGCCCCAGTGCAGGCTAGTCCTGGTCTCCGACGGCTGCCCCAAAGAATGGTAGACCTGTTCACCCCGGTGCCGCAGGCCACTGCAGCACCCTCCTTGCTGGCGGCCGGCTGACCTCGCCGGCCGACCAGCCGGCCCCGGAGTCCGGTAGACCTGGTCTCCGGCGGCCGCCCCGGAAAAGTGTAGACCTGTTCACCCCGGCGCCGCGGGCCGCTGCAGCGCCCTAGCCTTCCAATGGCAGGCGGATGCCTACTGCTGGCCAGCCAGTCCCGGAGCCCAGTAGCCCTGGTCTTTGGCGGCCACCCGGAGAAGGGTAGACCTGTTAAACCCGATGCCGCGGGCCACTGCAGCGGCCTTCCTTGCCAGTGGTAGGTGGATTTAGCCGGCGGTCCGTACCGGAACCAGGTAGACCTGGTCTCCGGCGGCCGCCCAGGAGGAGGGTAGACCTGTTCACCCCGGCGCCGCAGGCCGCTGCAGCACCCTCTCCACTGGTGGTGGGGGGACCCCGCCAACAGTCCTGCTGGCTCCGGATCCGGGTATACCTGGTCTCCAGTGTCCGCCTCGGAGAATGGTAGACCTGATCCCCCCAGCGCCGTGGGCCGCTGCAGCGCCCTCCACGCCGGCGGCAGGCGGATCCTGCCAGCCAGCCCGCCTGTCCCAGAGCCGGATAGGCCAGGTCTCTGGCAGCTACCCGGGAGGAGAGTGGACCTGTTCACCTCGGTGCCGTGGGCCGCTGCAGCCACCTCCTCGCCGGCAGCCGGCGGATCCCGCCCGCCTGCCGGCCGGCCCCAACACCGTATAGACCTGGTCTCCGGTGTCCCCCCGGAGACAGGTAGACCTCTTCACCACAGCGCCTCCTACCGCTGCAGCGTCCTCTCCGCCTGCGGCAGACGGACCCCACCGGCCGGCCCGCCAGCCCCGGAGCCAAGTAGACCTGGTCTCTGGTGTCCGACTCGGGGAAGGGTAGACCTGTTCACCCCTGGCGCCACGAGCCGCTGCTTCGCCCTTCATGCTGCTGGCAGGCGGATCCTGCCGTCCAACCTGCTGGCTTCAAAGGCGGGTTGACCTGGTCTCCGTTGGGCGCCCCAGAGAAAGGTAGACCTGTACACCCAGGCGCCGCGGGCCAATGCAGTGACATCCCCACCGGCAGCAGGCGGACCCCGCCGGACGGCCGGACGGCCCTGGAGCTGGGCAGACCTGGTCTCTGGTGGCTGCCCCGGAGAACGGTAGACCTGATCACCCTGGCGCTGTGGGCTGCTGCATCGCCCTCACCGCCAGCAGCAGCCGGAACCCGCAGGCCTGCCAGTCCGTTTCAGAGCCGGGTAGAACTGGTCTCCGGCGGCCGCCCCGGAGAAGAGTAGACCAGATTACACCGGCGCCGCAGGCCGCTGCAGCGAACTCCCCGCCTGCAGCCGGTGGATCCTGCCCGCCTGCTGGCCCGCCAGGTACCTGTATATACCTGATCTCTGGCTGCCGCCCTGGAGAAGGGTAGACCTGTTCACCCCTGCCTTGTGGGCCGCTGCAGCCTCCTCCCGTACTGGCGGTCGGTGGATCCCACCGGCCTGCTGGCTGGCCACTGAGCTGGGTAGACCTGGGCTCCGGCTGCCACCCCAGAGAAGGGTAGACTTGTTCACCCAGGCGCCGCGGGCCGCTGCAGCGACATCCCCGCCGGCAGCAGGTGGACCCTGCTGGATGGCCCGCCAACCCCGGAGCCGGGTAGACCTGGTCTTCGGCGGCCGTCCCGGAGAAGGGTAGATCTGTTCACCCCGGCGCCACGGAACGCTGCAGCGACCTCCCCTTCCAGTGGCAGGCGGATCCTGCCGGCCGGCCGGCCAGCCTCAGAGCCAGGTAGACCTGGACTCCGGCGGCCGCCCCGGAGAATGGTAGACCTGTCCACCACGGCACCGCTGGCCGCTGCGGCTCCCTCCCAGCCGGCGGCAGACAAACATCGCCGGCCGGCCTGCCGCCCCTGGAACCGGGTAGACCTGGTCTCCAGTGGCTCCCCGGGAGAAGGGTAGAACTGTTCACCCCAGCGCCGCGGGCCGCAGCAGCGACATCTCCACCTGCAGCAGGCAGGTGGATCCCGCCGGACGGCCGGATGGCCCCGGACCTCGGTAGACCTGGTCTCCAGCGGCTGCCCTGGAGAAGGGTAGACCTGATCACCCCGGCGTCACAGCCTGCTGCAGCGCCCCCACTCCAAGCAGCAGGGGGATCCCGCCGGCCGGCCAGTCTGTCCCAGAGCCTGGTAGACGTGGTCTCCGGCGGCCGCCCCGGAGAAGGGTAGACCTGATCACACCGGCCCCATGGGCCACTGCAGCGACCTCCCCGCTGGCAGCCGGCGGATCCCACCCGCTTCCGGCCAACCCAGGGCCGGATATACCTGGTCTCTGGCTTCCGCTCTGGAGAAGGTTTGACCTGTTCACCCCGGCCCCGCAGGCCGCTGCAGCGCCCTCCCGTTCCGGCGGCAGGCAGATCCTGACGGCCAGACGACAGGCCCCGGAGCCGGGTAGACCTGGACTCTGGTGGCTGCTCTCGAGAAGAGTAGACCTGTTCAACCTGGTGCTGCGGGCTGCTGCAGCACCCTTCCCGCGAGCAGCAGGCGAAATCCGCCGGCCAGCCCACCGGCCCCGGAGCCGGCTATACCTTTTCCCCGGCTGCCGCCCCGGAGGTTAGACCTGCTCACCCCGGCGCCGCGGGCCACTGCAGCGCCCTCACCGCCGGCGGCAACCCGACCCTGGAGTCATGTAGACATGGTCTCCGGTGACAGCCCCGGAGAAGGGTAGACCTGTTCACCCCAGCGCCGCTGGCCACTGAAGCGCCCTCCAGGATGGCGGCAGGCCGACCCCGCCGGCTGGCCGGCTGACCTAAGAGCCGGGTAAACCTGGTCTCTGGCGGCCACCCCGGAGAAGGTTAGACCTGTTCACCCCGGTGCCGCCGTCCGCCGCAGCACCCTCCCGGCCGGCGGAAGATGGAGCCCGCCGGCCGAACCGCCTCCCCTGGAGCTGGGTAGACCTGGTCTCTGGTGGCTGCCCCGGAGAAGGGTAGTACTGTTCACCCCAGTGCCGCGGGCTGCTGCAGTGACCTCCCCGTCAGCAGAAGGCGGATCCCGCCAGCCGGCCGGCCCTAGACCCGGGTAGACCTGGTCTTTGGTGGCCACTGTGGAGAAGGGTAGGCCTGTTCACCCCGGCGCCGTGGGTCGCTGCCACACCTTCCCCTCCTGGCGGCGGGCAGATCCCGCCAGCCGGCCGTCCCCGGAGTTATGTAGATCTGGTCTCTGGCGGCCGCCTTGCAGAAGGTTCGTCCTGTTCAACCCAGAGCCGTGGGACACTGCAGCGCCCTCCCCTTACGGCGGCAGGCAGATCCCGCTGGCAGGCCAGCCGACCTAAGAGCCGGGTGTTGAAGGTTGGGATTGTGTTCCTTCAATGTATGAGTGGGGAGAATTCTTCCCATTGTAATGCTAACAAACCTGCTGCCTGTGGCCAGGGTTTTGTGATGGCCCTGGACGGGCGGGTCGGTGGGACCGGAACTAACCCGGTGGGGGTTGCGGATTTTCGGGGAGGGGGGGGGGGGGGAGCTACTCAGGGGAGCACGAGGCTTCTGGAGGGGCCCGGCTGTTTTCCGGGGAGAGAGAGGGGTAGGGGGAACTTCTCCAGTCTGCTCGGCGGTGTGAGGAGGTAGGAGACCCGGGGGCCGGCTGCATCCAGCTGCCCAGCATCTGCCCTGCTACCTCGGAGGCACCGCTGACCACCAAAGACCAAATACTTCCTACCTCTGGGAATACAACTGGTCATCTGGACACAGGACCGGAGCGAAGAGCTCCCACCTGAGCCAGCCCGGCCGCGGCTGTTCCACTCCACCTCCCTGGCTCCCCGCCTGCGCCTGCAGCTGTGCCGGCCCTGCTACAGTTACACCCCCAGGAACGGACACAGACCGTGTGTGTCCGCGTCTAAGAAAGGACTACAACTGGCTTTTTCTTCTGTTTTTCGTCATTAATTTTAATAACTACTGTTGTTTTCTACTTGTGCTGTGAGTTAGAGTAGTAAAGAGCTGTAACTTTTACCTCCTTATCTCGGCCTTGAGTCCTTGATTTGAAACAATTATAACACTCGGAGGGGGGTGAAATTGATTTCTCTATTTCAAAGGGAAACTTCTGCCGTTTATTGGCAGAACCCTGTCCTAAAACCAGGACAGATTTTGGCGCCCAACGTGGGGCTGAGGGCATTAAAAGGCGAGTTTAGAGAGGAGTAGCAACTCTTAAGCAGCAACATGTTGTCTAGTTTAATCTGGTTTGGGCTCCACGTGGTCACAGATATTTCTCTCCCATTTGCAAGCCCTTTTTTGAATATGGGCCCCCTCACCAAATTTATTGTAGCTATGATCCGATTTGTGTTTTGGATTGATTTTGTCAGGGATTCATGGGTTTTTAATTTTTTCTGTAAATTTGCCACATGGATCCAGAGCTATCGTACTCTAACTGCGTGTTTCTGGGATTATTTCAACAATGGTACTTACTGTGAGGCAATGAATGCAAGGGAAATTTTCTTCCAACCTGTCACCCAGTTTTTTGAGGCTACCCCACCAGTTTTCAAGGATTTCAGATTTGCTTTAATTGCTAGTATTATTATTCCGTGGCTGGTGTTGCTGATGGGCCTGCTTTACTTAGCATTCAGAAACAAGGGAATACTGGCTTGGATAACAACCGTGAAACATGCTGCCCCAGACCCTGCCCCTGTCCCAGAGACTAGGGATGCTGCCCCAGACCCTGCCCCTGTCCCAGAGACTAGGGATGCTGCCCCAGAGCCTGCCCCTGTCCCAGAGACTAGAGATGCTGCCCTAGAGCCTGGTGTTGACCCACAGCCCACTGCAGAAATGAACCAGCCAGAGTGGGTGGGGGTTCTAATGAAGGAGATATGGGACATGGGCCAGGTGTTGAAGGAGCAGGGCCAGGTGTTGAAGGAGCATGACCAGGTGTTGAAGGAGCACTTTTCCCCAGCTAGTGAGAAACCCTCCCCCTGCCCTAAAGAGGGAGAGTCTGATGGTGCTGCAGTGGAACCCGTAGATGTTACATCTGTCCAGGTTCCAGCTGGATCACAGGGGCAGCCACAGCCAGCAGCAGTTGCCCCTGTGGAGACTAGGAAATCTAAGATTAAAACAAAGCACCTAGATAGTGGGGATCAGCCAGGAGGGTCCTCACAGTCAGCAAGGGAGCCAGAGGTTGAGATTGTCACCGAGTCTCTCTCATATGACACTCTCCGTAACCTGCGAAAAGACATTGTGCGACGGGGCCGTGAGCCTTTTACAACCTGGTTACTTTGTGTCTGGGACCTTATGGGGAGAGGTGTACAACTGGATGGCACTGAGGCCAGGAATTTGGGATCCTTGTCCCAGGACTCAGGTGTGGACCAGACATTCGTAAGGGAGCAAGGCCTCCTTTCCCTTTGGGAACGCTTCTAATGAGTGTGAGAGAGAAGTTTATCCACAAAGAGAGAATGCAGGAGCACCACCATAGAATGCGCTGGAAGACCATTGATGAAGGGATCCAGCAGCTGAGGGAAGTGGCAGTATTAGAGGTACTCTTTGGGATGGATGGACAGCATGACAATGACCCTGACAAGGTCAGGTGCACAAGGCAGATGTTGTGGGATCTGGCAAGCCTGGGGCCATCTGAATTTACTACCTACATTGCACTGATTAGGGCTGATGACCACCGAGAGACAGTAGGTTCTGTTGCCAGCAAGCTCAGAAATTTTGACAGTATGATTAATGGCCCAGTGCAGGCCAAGGTCTCTGCTGTGGCCAGGGACCTCCAACAGGTCCAAGAGGAGATGAAGGGGATGAGAGGGTTGAAAGGAGAGGTGAGGGAGATTATAAGGGAGGAGATAAGGAAGATCAGTGCAGCACCAGTACGAGTCACAGGCCCCAAATCTCACACCCAACGCCCCCCAGCTAGGGACAGAGGATACCCCTCACGAACTGACCTGTGGTTCTTCCTGCGAGACCATGGGGGAGACATGGAAAAATGGGATGGGAAGCCCACTTCTGTCCTGGCAGCACGGGTGCGTCAGCTCAGGGAGGGAAATGCCAACCGAGGGAACCGCGCTAAAATGAAGGTAGCCTCGACCTCCCACAACCAAGGTGCAGGGTACTACAGAAGGGAGGATGATCTGTCAGATCCCCTGGAAGGGACCTCCACTATGTATGCCCAGGAAGGAAATAATAACCAGGGCTAGAGGGGCCCTGCCTCTAGCCAGGGAGAGGCATGGGATAACAGGATCTACTGGGTAGTGTGGGTGCGATGGCCTGGCACATCAAAGCCACAGAAACATAGAATGTTAGTTGATACTGGTTCACAATGCACCCTGATACCATCAGAACATGTGGGGAAGGTACCTGTTTCCATTGTTGGGGTGACAGGGGGATCACAGGAATTTACTTTGCTGGAAGCTGAGATTAGCCTGACAGGGAAGGGGTGGCAGAAACATCCGATTGTAACTGGCCCAGGGGCACCGTGCATTCTAGGCATAGACTTCCTCAGGAATGGCTACTACAAAGATCCAAGGGGATTCAGGTGGGCTTTTGGAATAGCTGCTGTATCGGCAGAGAGTATTAAGCAGTTGAACACCTTGCCTGGACTGTCAGAAAATCCATCTGCAGTGGGACTCCTGAAAGTGACAGAGCAACAGGTACCAATTGCCACCATGACAGTGCACAGCCGGCAGTACCGGACAAATCGAGATGCTGTGATCCCCATCCACAAGATGATTCGTGAGCTGGAGAGCCAAGGGGTGGTGAGCAGAACCCACTCACCCTTCAACAGCCCCATCTGGCATGTGCGCAAGTCTGAGGGGGAATGGAGATTGACTGTGGACTATCGTGCATTGAATGAAGTGACTCCACCGCTGAACGCAGCCGTGCCGGACATGCTGGAACTGCAGTACGAGCTGGAGTCCAAGGCAGCGAAGTGGTATGCTACCATTGACATTGCCAATGCATTTTTCTCCATTCCTTTGGCAGCAGAGTGCAGGCCTCAGTTTGCTTTCACCTGGAGGGGTGTGCAGTACACCTGGAACCGACTGCCCCAGGGGTGGAAACACAGCCCTACCATCTGCCATGGGCTGATCCAGGCTGCACTGGAAAAGGGTGAGGCCCCAGAACATTTGCAATACATTGATGACATCATTGTGTGGGGGAACACGGCAACAGAGGTCTTTGAGAAGGGAGAGAAAATCATCCAGATTTTGCTGGAAGCTGGCTTTGCCATCAAGAAAAGCAAAGTCAAAGGACCTGCCTGAGAGATCCAGTTCCTGGGAGTGAAGTGGCAAGACGGACGGCGCCAGGTCCCCACTGAGGTCATTAATAAGATCACTGCAATGTCAGCACCAACAAGCAAGAAGGAAACACAAGCTTTCCTAGGTGCCATAGGCTTTTGGAGAATGCATATCCCTGAGTACAGCCAGATTGTAAACCCTCTCTACCTGGTCACCCGCAAGAAGAATGATTTCCACTGGGGCTCTGAACAGCAGCAAGCCTTTGCCCAGATCAAGCAGGAGATGGCTCATGCTGTAGCCCTTGGCCCAGTCAGGACAGGACCAGAGGTAAAGAATGTTCTCTACTCTGCAGCCGGGAACCATGGTCTGTCCTGGAGCCTTTGGCAGAAGGTGCCTGGTGAAACTCGAGGCCGACCCCTGGGATTCTGGAGCAGAGGTTACAGAGGTTCTGAAGCCAATTACACTCCGACGGAGAAGGAAATCTTGGCTGCCTATGAAGGAGTTCAAGCTGCCTCAGAGGTAATTGGCACAGAAGCACAACTTCTCCTGGCACCCCTACTGCCAGTGCTGGGGTGGATGTTCAAAGGAAAGGTTCCTTCTACCCACCATGCCACCGACGCCACATGGAGCAAGGGGATTGCCCTCATCACGCAGCGCGCCCACTTTGGTAACCCAAATCGCCCTGGGATTTTGGAGATAATTACAAACTGGCCAGAAGGTGAAGATTTTGGTCTCGCCGAGGAGGAGGAGCAGAAGCAAGTGACCCGAGCTGAAGAAGCCCCACTGTACAACCAGCTGTCAGCAGATGAAACGTGCTACGCTCTTTTCACCGACGGTTCCTGTCGCATCGTGGGAATGAATCGGAAGTGGAAAGCAGCCGTATGGAGCCCCACACGACAGGTTGCACAAGCTACCGAAGGAGAAGGTGGATCAAGCCAACTTGCTGAACTCAAAGCTGTTCAGCTGGCCTTGGACATTGCTGAGAGAGAGAAATGGCCAAAGCTCTACCTCTACACTGATTCATGGATGGCCAATGCTCTGTTGGGCTGGCTGGAAAGGTGGAAAAAGGCTGACTGGCAACGTAGAGGAAAGCCAATCTGGGCTGCTGATGAGTGGAAAGACATTGCCACTCGGATAGAGAAGCTACCCGTGAAAGTCCGCCATGTGGATGCCCATGTTCCCAAGAGTTGGGCTAGTGAAGAACACCGGCACAACGAGCGGGTAGATCAGGCTGCACAGATAGAGGTGTCAAAGATAGACTTAGATTGGGAACACAAGGGAGAATTGTTCCTGGCTCGATGGGCCCATGATGCCTCAGGTCATCAGGGCAGAGACGCCACCTGTAAGTGGGCACGAGACCGAAGGGTAGATCTAACCATGGACAGTATTTCCCAGGTTATCCATGACTGTGAGACGTGTGCTGCCATCAAGCAAGCCAAGCGGGTGAAGCCCCTCTGGTATGGTGGGCGATGGTCCAAATACAAGTACGGAGAGGCCTGGCAGATTGACTACATCACACTGCCTCAGACCCGCCAAGGCAAGCGCTACGTGCTGACCATGGTGGAAGCCACCACCGGGTGGTTGGAGACCTACCCTGTGCCCCACGCTACTGCTAGGAACACCATCCTAGGCCTGGAAAAACAAGTCCTTTGGAGACATGGTACCCCTGAGAGAATTGAGTCAGACAATGGGACTCATTTCAAAAATAGCCTTGTTAGCACCTGGGCTAAAGAACATGGCATTGAGTGGGTGTACCATATTCCCTACCATGCACCAGCGGCTGGGAAAGTCGAACGGTGCAATGGCCTGCTTAAAACCACCTTAAAAGCACTTGGTGGGGGGGACTTTTAAGAACTGGGAGATTAATTTACCAAAGGCCACATGGTTAGTGAATACCCGAGGTTCCACTAACCGAGCAGGTCCTGCCCAATCTGAGCCTTTGGGAACACCAGATGGAGATAAGGTCCCAGTAGTACACCTGAGAGGCATGTTAGGGAAAACTGTTTGGGTGAACTCTGCCTCCAGCAAAGACAATCCTGTTCGTGGGGTGGTTTTCGCTCAAGGACCAGGATGCACTTGGTGGGTGATGCAAAAGGATGGAGAGACCCGATGCATCCCCCAAGGAGACCTTGTTCTAGGGTGAATTATCTATGATACTGTGCCTGTAACTGCCTGTATGTCTATGATTTAAAGGTTTTTAATTTGCTGTAGCATGTTGGCATGGGAAAAATTCGGGGTGGATAATGTTGAAGGTTGGGATTGTGTTCCTTCAATGTATGAGTGGGGAGAATTCTTCCCATTGTAATGCTAACAAACCTGCTGCCTGTGGCCAGGGTTTTGTGATGGCCCTAGACGGGCGGGTGGGTGGGACCGGAGCTACCCAGAGGGGGATGCGGACTTCCGGGGAGGGGGGGAGCTACTCAGGGGAGCACGAGGCTTCTGGAGGGGCCCGGCTGTTTTCCGGGGAGAGAGAGGGGTAGGGGGAACTTCTCCAGTCTGCTCGGTGGTGTGAGGAGGTAGGAGACCCGGGGGCCGGCTGCATCCAGCTGCCCAGCATCTGCCCTGCTACCTCGGAGGCACCGCTGACCACCAAAGACCAAATACTTCCTACCTCTGGGAATACAACTGGTCATCTGGACACAGGACCGGAGCGAAGAGCTCCCACCTGAGCCAGCCCGGCCGCGGCTGTTCCACTCCACCTCCCTGGCTCCCCGCCTGCGCCTGCAGCTGTGCCGGCCCTGCTACAGTTACACCCCCAGGAACGGACACAGACCGTGTGTGTCCGCGTCTAAGAAAGGACTACAACTGGCTTTTTCTTCTGTTTTTCGTCATTAATTTTAATAACTACTGTTGTTTTCTACTTGTGCTGTGAGTTAGAGTAGTAAAGAGCTGTAACTTTTACCTCCTTATCTCGGCCTTGAGTCCTTGATTTGAAACAATTATAACACTCGGAGGGGGGTGAAATTGATTTCTCTATTTCAAAGGGAAACTTCTGCCGTTTATTGGCAGAACCCTGTCCTAAAACCAGGACACCGGGTAAACCTGGTCTCCGGCGGCTGCCCCGGAGAAGGGTAGTACTGCTCACCCCAGTGCCATGGGCCGCTGCAGCGACCTCCCTGTCAGCAGCAGGCAGATCCCGCCGGCCGGCTGGCCGGCCCTAGACCCGGGTAGATCTGGTCTTTGGTGGCCGCCCTGGAGAAGGTTAGTCCTGTTCAACCCAGAGCCGCGGAATACTGCAGCGCCCTCCCCTTACGGCGGCAGGCAGATCCCGCTGGCAGGCCGGCCGTCCCCGGAGTTGGGTAGACCTGGTCTCCAGCTGCCGCCTTGGAGAAGGTCAGACCTGATCACCCCGGCACCGCGGGCCGCTGCAGCGCCCTCCCCGTCTGGGGGCAGGCGGATGCCGCCGTCCAGCCGGCCCCAGATCCGGGAAGACCTGGTCTCCGGCGGCGGCCCCGGAGAAGGATAGACCTTTTCATCTTGGCGCCGCTGGCCACTTTAGCGTCCTCCCTGCCGGCAGCAGGTGCACCACGCCGGCTGGCCTGCCGGGCCAGGATACGGGTAGACCTGGTCTCCGGTGTCTGCCCCGAAGAAGGGTAGACCTGTTCATCTTGGCGCCGCAGGCCGCTGCAGTGCCCTCCTGTTCTGGCAGCATGTGGATCCTGCTGGCCGGACGGCTGGCCCCGGAGCCAGCTAGAATTTTTCCCCACCTGCCACCCCAGAGAAGGTTAGACCTGTTCACCCCGGTGCCGCCGTCCGCTGCAGCACCCTCCCGGCCGGCAGAAGACGGAGCCCGCCGGCCGAACCGCCTCCCCTGGAGCCGGGTAGACCAGATCTCCGGTAGCTGCCCCGGAGAAGGGTAGTACTGTTCACCCCAGCGCCGCGGGCTGCTGCAGCGACCTCCCTGTCAGCAGCAGTCGGATCCCGCCGGCCGGCCGGCCGGCCCTAGACCCGGGTAGACCTGGTCTTTGGTGGCCACCATGGAGAAGGGTAGGCCTGTTCACCCCGACGCCGTGGGTCGCTGCCGACACCTTCCCCTCCTGGCGGCGGGCAGATCCCACCGGCCGGCCGGCCCCGCAGTTATGTAGATCTGGTCTCTGGCGGCCGCCTTGGAGAAGGTCAGACCTGATCACCCCGGCACCGCGGGCAGCTGCAGCGTCCACCCCGTCTGGGGGCATGCGGATGCCGCCGGCCAGCCGGCCACGGATCCGGGAAGATCTGGTCTCCGGCAGTGGCCCCGGAGAAGTGTAGACCTGCTCACCCCGGCGCCGCGGGTCGCGTCAGCACCCTCCCCGCGGAGGCAGGTGGAATCCGGCAGCTGGCCCGCCTGCCTCGGAGCCGGATGGGCCTGTTCACCCCAACGCCGCTGGCCGCTGCAGCGCCCCCCCTGTTCCGGCGGCAGGCGGATCCTGACGGCCAGACGACAGGCCCCGGAGCCGGGTAGACCTGGACTCTGGTGGCTGCTCCCGAGAAGAGTAGACCTGTTCAACCTGGTGCTGCAGGCCGCTGCAGCACCCTTCCCGCGAGCGGCAGGCTGAATCTGCCGGCCAGCCCGCCGGTCCCGGAGCCCGGTGGACCTGTTCGCCCCAGCGCCGCAGGCCGCTGCAACACCCACCCCACTGGTGGCAGGGGGACCCCGCCAACAGTCCCGCTGGCTCCGGATCCGGGTAGACCTGGTCTCCAGTGTCCGCCTCGGAGAAGGGTAGACCTGTCCACCCCGGCGCCGTGGGCCGCTGCAGCGCCCGCCCCGCTGGCGGCAGGCGGATACCATTGGCCGGACCGCCGGCCCTGGAGCCGGCGACCGCTCCGGAGAAGAGGAAACTTGTTCACCCCGGTGCCACAACGCCGCTGCAGCGCCCTCCCCTTCTGGCGGTACGCGAATGCTGCCGTCCGTCTGGCCCCGGAGCCAGGTAGACCTGGTCTCTGGCGGCCGCCTCGGAGAAAGGTAGACCTGTTCACCCCGGCACCGCGGGCCGCTACAGCGCCCTCCCCGCCGGCAGCAAGAGGATGCCGCCGGCCGGCCCCGGAGCCGGGAAGACCTGGTCTCCGTCGGCCGCCCCGGAGAAGGGTAGACCTGTTTACCCCGGGCCGCGGGCCGCTGCAGCGCCCTCCCCGACGGCGGCAGGCATATGCCGCCAGCCGGCCGGCCCTGGGAACGGTTAGACCTGGTCCACGGGCGGCCGCCCCTGAGAAGGGTAGACATGTTCACCCCGCAGCCGCGGGCTGCTGCAGCGCCCTCGCCAGCGGCAGCAGGTGGATCCCGCTGGCCGGCGGACCCCGGAGCCAGGTAGACCTGGCTTTCGGCGGCCGCCCCGGAGAAAGGTAGACCTGTTTACCCAAGTCCTATGGGGCGCTGCAGCGCCCTGCCCGCTGGTGGCAGGAGGATGGTGCCGGCCGGCCGGCAGGCCACGGAGCCAGGTAGACCTGGTCTCCGGCGACCTCCACAAAGAAGTGTAGACCTGTTCACCCCGGCGCCACGGGCCGCTGCAGCGCACTCCCCGCCGGCGGAAGGCGGATGCCGCTGGCCGGTGGGCCGATTCCGGAGCCGGGTAGACAATGTCTCCTGCGGCCGCCCCGGTGAAGGGTAGACCTGTTCACCCCGGCGCCACGGGCCGCTGCAGCGCCCTCCCCTTCCGGCGGAAGGCGGATTCCGACGGCCGGCCGGCCCCTGAGCATGGTAGACCGGGTCTCCGGCGGCCGCCACAAAGAAGTGTAGACCTGTTCACCCCGGTGCCACGGGCCGCTGCAGCGCTTTCCCCGCCGGCGGCAGGTGGATAGTGCCGGTCGGACGGCAGGCCATGGAGCCACGTAGACCTGGTCTCCGGCGGCCGCCACAAAGAAGGGTAGATCAGTTCACCCCAGCGCGGCAAGCCGCTGCAGCGCCTCCCAGCAGGTGGCACGTGGATGCTGCCAACCGGTTGGCCGTTCCCAAAGCCTGGTAGACCTGGTCTC
The DNA here is from genome assembly GCA_030060385.1 of Muscicapa striata striata. Taxonomy (NCBI): domain Eukaryota; kingdom Metazoa; phylum Chordata; class Aves; order Passeriformes; family Muscicapidae; genus Muscicapa; species Muscicapa striata. The sequence goes on from JAREIS010000874.1 coordinate 33,859, forward strand.
CGGGGGCCGCCCCGGAGAAGTGTAGACCTGTTCACCCTGGCGCCTCGGCCGCTGCAGCGCCTCCCCTTTCAGGCGGAAGGCGGATTCCGACGGCCGGCCGGCCCCTGAGCCGGGTAGACCGGGTCTCCGGCGCCACAAAGAAGGGTAGATCTCTCACCCCGGCGCTGCGGGCCGCTGCAGTCCCCTCCCCGCCGGCAACAGGCGGATGCCGCTGGACGGTCGGCCGGCCCCAGAGCCGGGTAGACATTGTCTCCTGCGGCCGCCCCGGAGAATGGTAGGCCTGTTCACCCCGCTGCCGCGGGCCGCTGCAGCGCCCTCCCCGCCGGCGGCACGTATATTCTGCCGGCCGGCAGGCCGGACCCAGAGATGGGTAGAACTGATATCCTGCGGCCGCCCCGGAGAAGGGTAGACCTGTTCACCCTGACACCGCGGGCCACAGCAGCGCCCTCCTCGCCGGCGGCAGGCGGATGCCGCCGGCCGGCCTGCTGGCCCCAGAGCCGTATAGACCCAATCTCCGGCGGCCACCTCGGTACAGAGTAGACCTGGTCTCCGGCGGCTACCCGGAAGAAGGGTAGACCTGTTCACCCCGGCGCCACAGGCCGCTGCTGCACCCTACACTCTGGCATCCGGCGGATGCCGCTGACCGGCCGGCCGACCCCGGAGCCAGGTAGACTTGGTCTTGGGCGGCATACCTGGAGAAGGGTAGACCTGTTCACCCCGGCTCCGCGGGCCGCTCCAGCACCCTCCCTTCCGGCCGCAGGCAGATGCCGCCGGCCGGCCGTTTGGCCCTGGAGCCGGGTAGACCTGCTCTCCAGCGGCCGCCCCGGAGAAGGGTAGACCTGTTCACCCCGGCGCCGCGGGCCGCTGCAGCATCCTCTCCGCCGCCGGCAGGCGTATGCCGCCGGTCGGCCGGCCGGCCCCGGAGCCGGGTAGACCTGGTCTCTGGTGGCCCCCGCAAAGAAGGGTAGACCTCTTCACCCCGGCGATGCGGGCCGCTGCAGCGCCCTCCCCGCAGGCAGTACGTGGATGCTGCCGCTGGCCGGCCGGCCTCGATACCGAGTAGACCTGGTCTGTGGGGGCCGCCCCCGGAGAAGGGTAGACCTGTTCACCCTGGCGACGCGGGCCACTGCAGCACCCTCCCCTCCGGCGGCAGGCGGATGCCGCCAGCCGGCCGGCCGGCCTGGAGCCGGGTAGACCTGGTCTTCGGCTGCCGACCTGGAGACTGGTAGACCTGTTCACCCCGGAACCGCAGGCTGCTGCAGCGCCCTCGCCGGCGTCGGCCGGTTGATCCCACCGGCCGGCCGGCCACGGACCCGGGTAGACCTGGTCTCCAGAGGCCGCCCCGGAGAAGTGTAGACCTGTTCACCCCCTTGCCGCGGGCCGCAGTAGCGTCTCATTGCCGGCGGGTGGCAGGTGCCGCCGGCCGGCAGGCCAGCCCCAGGGCCTGGTAGACCTGGTCTCTGGCGGCCGCCTTTGAGAAGGTTAGACCTGCTCATCCCGGCGCCGCGGGCCGCTGCAGCGCCCTCACCGGCCGCGGCAGTTGAACCTCAGGGCCGGCCACCCTGGAGATTGGTATCAGGCGGCCGCCACGGAGAAGGGTAGACCTGTTCACCCCGGCGCCGCGGGCCACTGCAGCGCCCTCCCCGCCGGCGGCAGGTGTTTGCTGCCGGCCGGCCGTTCGGCCCCGGAGCCGGGAAGACCTGGTCTCCTGTGGCCGCCCTGGAGAATGGAAGACCTGTTTACCCCAGCACCGCGGGCCGCTGCAGCGCCCTATTCTCCGGCATCAGGAGGATGCCGCCGGCCAGCCGGCCGGCCCCGGAGCCCCGTAGACCTGCTCTTCGGGAGCTGAATTTGAGAAGGGTAGACCTGTTCACCCCGGCGCCGCGGGCCGCTGCAGCGCCCTCCACGCCGGAGGCAGGCGGATGCTGCTGGCCAGCCAGCCGGACCCGTGGCCGGGTAGACCTGGTCTCGTTCACCAAGACGCTGCGGGCTGCTGCCGCGACCTCTTCGCAGGCGGCAGACGGTCCTCGCCGGCCGGCTCACTGGCATTGGAGCTGGGTAGACCTGGTCTCCGGCGGCCACCCCGGAGAAGGAGAGACCTGTTCAACACCGCGCCGCAGGTCGCTTCAGCGCACTCCCCTTCTGCCGGAAGGCGGATTCCGCCGGCCGGCTGGCCGGCCCTGGAGCCGGGTAGTCCTGGTCTCCGGTGGCCGCCACAAAGAAGGGTAGACCTGTTCACCCCGGCGCCGCGGGCCGCTGCAGCGCCCTCCATGCCGGCGGCAGGCGGATGCTGCCGGCCCGCCGGACAGCCCTGGAGTCGGGTAGACCTGGTCCCCTGCTGTTGACCCGGAGAAAGGTAGACCTGTTCACCCCGGCACCGCGGGCCGCTACAGCGCCCTCCCCGCCGGCAGCAAGTGGATGCCGCCGGCCGGCCCCGGAGCCGGGAAGACCTGGTCTCCGTCGGCCGCCCCGGAGAAGGGTAGACCTGTTTACCCCGGGGCCGCGGGCCGCTGCAGCGCCCTCCCCGACGGCGGCAGGCATATGCCGCCAGCCGGCCGGCCCTGGGAACGGTTAGACCTGGTCCACGGGCGGCCGCCCCTGAGAAGGGTAGACATGTTCACCCCGCAGCCGCGGGCTGCTGCAGCGCCCTCGCCAGCGGCAGCAGGTGGATCCCGCTGGCCGGCGGACCCCGGAGCCAGGTAGACCTGGTTTTCGGCGGCCGCCCCGGAGAAAGGTAGACCTGTTTACCCCAGTCCTACGGGGCGCTGCAGCGCCCTGCCCGCTGGCGGCAGGAGGATGGTGCCGGCCGGCCGGCAGGCCACGGAGCCAGGTAGACCTGGTCTCCGGCGACCTCCACAAAGAAGTGTAGACCTGTTCACCCCGGCGCCACGGGCCGCTGCAGCGCACTCCCCGCCGGCGGAAGGCGGATGCCGCTGGCCGGTGGGCCAATTCCGGAGCCGGGTAGACAATGTCTCCTGCGGCCGCCCCGGTGAAGGGTAGACCTGTTCACCCCGGCGCCACGGGCCGCTGCAGCGCCCTCCCCTTCCGGCGGAAGGTGGATTCCGATGGCCGGCCGGCCCCTGAGCAGGGTAGACCGGGTCTCCGGCGGCCGCCACAAAGAAGTGTAGACCTGTTCACCCCGGTGCCACGGGCCGCTGCAGCGCTTTCCCCGCCGGCGGCAGGTGGATAGCGCCGGTCGGACGGCAGGCCATGGAGCCACGTAGACCTGGTCTCCGGCGGCCGCCACAAAGAAGGGTAGATCAGTTCACCCCAGCGCGGCAAGCCGCTGCAGCGCCTCCCAGCAGGTGGCACGTGGATGCTGCCAACCGGTCGGCCGTTCCCAAAGCCTGGTAGACCTGGTCTCCGGGGGCCGCCCCGGAGAAGTGTAGACCTGTTCACCCTGGCGCCTCGGGCCGCTGCAGCGCCCTCCCCTTTCAGGCGGAAGGCGGATTCCGACGGCCGGCCGGCCCCTGAGCCGGGTAGACCGGGTCTCCGGCGGCCGCCACAAAGAAGGGTAGATCTCCTCACCCCGGCACTGCGGGCCGCTGCAGTCCCCTCCCCGCCGGCAACAGGCGGATGCTGCTGGATGGTCGGCCGGCCCCAGAGCCGGGTAGACATTGTCTCCTGCGGCCGCCCCGGAGAATGGTAGGCCTGTTCACCCCGCTGCCGCGGGCCGCTGCAGCGCCCTCCCCGCCGGCGGCAGGTATATTCTGCCGGCCGGCAGGCCGGACCCGGAGATGGGTAGAACTGATATCCTGCGGCCGCCCCGGAGAAGGGTAGACCTGTTCACCCTGACACCGCGGGCCACAGCAGCGCCCTCCTCGCCGGCAGCAGGCGGATGCCGCCGGCCGGCCTGCTGGCCCCAGAGCCGTATAGACCCAATCTCCGGCTGCCACCTCGGTACAGAGTAGACCTGGTCTCCGGCGGCTACCCGGAAGAAGGGTAGACCTGTTCACCCCGGCGCCACGGGCCGCTGCTGCACCCTACACTCTGGCATCCGGCGGATGCCGCCGACCGGCCGGCCGACCCCGGAGCCAGGTAGACTTGGTCTTGGGCGGCATACCTGGAGAAGGGTAGACCTGTTCACCCGGCGCCGCGGGCCGCTCCAGCACCCTCCCTTCCGGCCGCAGGCAGATGCCGCCCGGCGGCCGTTTGGCCCTGGAGCCGGGTAGACCTGCTCTCCAGCGGCCGCCCCGGAGAAGGGTAGACCTGTTCACCCGGCGCCGCGGGCCGCTGCAGCATCCTCTCCGCCGCCGGCAGGCATGTGCCGCCGGTCGGCCGGCCGGCCCGAGCCGGGTAGACCTGGTCTCTGGTGGCCCCGCAAAGAAGGGTAGACCTCTTCACCCCGGCGATGCGGGCCGCTGCAGCGCCCTGGCCGCTGCAGCGCCTCCTTTCCGGCGGAAGGCGGATTCCGCCGCCCGGCCCGGCCGGCCTCTGAGCCGGGTAAACCTGCTCTCCAGCTGCCGCCCCGGAGAAGGGTAGACCTGTTCACTACCGCGCCGCGGGCCGCTGTAGCGCCGTCCCCTTCCGACGGAAGGCAGATTCAGCCGGCCGGCTTGCCGGCTCCCAAGCCGGGTAGAGCGTGGTCTCCGGCGCTCCAGAGAAGGGCAGACCTGTGCAACCCGAAGCCGCAGGCGGCTGCAGCGCCCTCCCCTCCGGCGGCAGGCGGATAGCGCCAACCGGCCAGCCCCAGAGCCGGGTGGACATGGTCTCCGGCGGCGCAGCGGAGAATGGTAGACCTGTTCACCCGGCGCCCGCGGGCCGCTGCAGCGTCCCTTCCCGCCGGCAAAGGTGGATGCCGCCCGGCGGACGGGCCGGCCCGAGCCAGGTAGACCTTGACTCCGGCGACCCTGCAAAGAAGGGTAGACCTGTTCACCCCGGCGCCGCGGGCCGCTGCAGCGCCTCTCTCCGCCCGAGCGCGTGCCGGTCTCGCTGCCGCCCCGGAAGGGAGTCCTCGAGCCGCGACCAGGCAGCTGCGCGCCCCCCGGCAGAAGGCGGGGACCTGTTCCCCGGCCGCGCCGGCCGGGCCGCAGCAGATCCCCGGCCGCCGCCCTGAGCCGGCACGGTCTCCGTCTGCCACCCGGGCAAGGGAGTACCTGTTCATTGCGCCAAGGCAGTCTGCAGCGCCTCCCTCCGGCAGTAGCTGGTCCCAGGCGGCCGGCCCCGAGACGGGTAACCTGTCTCCAGCGCGCCAAAGTGTAGACCTGTCACTCCAGCGCGGATGCTGCTCGGCCGCCCCCCAGCGCAGGAGATCTGCTGCTGGCCGCCGCACCAGAAGGGTAGACCTGGTTCCGCGCCGCCCGGAGGGTAGCATCTGTCCCTCGGCGGCAGGCAGTGCAGCGCCCCACTCCAGCTGGAGCGGATCTCCGCGCCGCCCAAAGGGTACGGCTGCTCGGCCTCAGATCCGGGAAGACCTGGTCTTTGGCGGCCGCCCTAGGGAAAGGTAGACCTGTTCAGTACCGCGCCGTGGCCACTGCAGCGCCTCCGCTTCTGGCGGAAGGCAGATTCAGCCGGCCGGCCGGCCAGCCCCGGAGCCTTGTAGACCTGGTGTCCGGTGGTCGCCCGGAGAAGGGTAGACCTGTTCACCCTGGTGCTGCGGGCCGCTGCAGCTCCCCTACCCTCATGCTGCAAGTGGATGCCGCCGGACCGCCTGCCGGCCCCTTAGCCGGGTAGACCTGGTCTCCGGCGGACGCCCAGAGAAGGGTAGACCTTGTCTCCGGTGGCCGCCTGAAGAAGGGTAGACCTGTTCACCCTGGCGCCGCGGGCCGCTGCAGCTTCCTCCCCTCATGCGGCAGGCGGAAACCGCCGGCCTGCCTGCCGGACCCAGAGCCGGGTAGACCGTTTCTCCGGCGGCCCCTGGAAAAGGGTAGACCTGGTCTCCGGCGACCGCCCGGAGAAGGGTAGACCTGTTCACCCGGCCGCCGCGGGCCGCTGCAACGCACTTTCGATAGCGGCAGGCGGATGCTGCCGGCTGGGCGGCTGTCCCGGAGTCAGGTAGACCTGGTCTCTGGCGGCCGCCCGGAGAAGGGTAGATTTGTTCACACAGGCACCGCAGGCCGCTGCAGCGCCTCCTCGCCAGCGGGAGGCGGATGCCTATGGCCGGCCGGCCGGCCTCGGATCCACGCATACCAGGTCTCCAGCGGCCACCCCGGAAAAGGGTAGACCTCTTCACCCTGGTGCTGCGGGGCTGCAGCGCCTCCTCTCCAGCGGAAGGCGGATGCCGCCGGCCGGCCAGCCAGCCCGGGAGCGGGTAGACCTGGTCTCCGCGGCCGCCCAGGAGAAGGGTAGACCTCTTCACCCCTGCACCGCGGGCCGCTGCAGGGCCCTCCCGCCGGCGGCAGGCAGGCATATGCCTCCGACCGGCCGGCCCCGGGACGGGTAGACCAGGTCTCCGGTGACCGCAACGGAGAAGGGTAAACCTGTTCACCTGGATGCCGCGGGCCGCTGCAGCGCCCTCCCCTTCCAGCGGAAAGTGGATTCAGCTGGCCGGCCGGGCATCCCTGGAGCCGGGTAGACCTGGTCTCCGGCGGCCGCCGCAAAGAAGGGTAGACCTGTTCACCCCGGCGCCACGGGTCGCTGCAGCGAGGTCCCCGCCCGCGGCATGTTGATGGCACCGGCCAGCCGGCATGCCACGAAGCCAGGTAGACCTCGTCTTCAGCGGCCGGCCCTGAGAAGCGTAGACCTGTTCATCCCGGCGCCGCGGGCCGCTGCAGCTCCCTCCCCTCATGAGGCAGGCGGATGCCGCCGGCCGGCCTGCAGGCCCCGGAGGCGGGTATACCCGGCAGGCAGGCCGCCCAGGAGAATGGTAGACCTGTTAACCCGGTGCCACGGGCTGCTGCAGCGCCCTCCGCCGGCGGCTGGCGGATTTCGCCGACCGGCCAGCGGCCCCGCAGCGCGTAGACCTGGTCTCCGGCGGCCGCCCTGAGAAGGGTAGACCTATTCACTCTGGAGCCGCGGGTTACTACAGCGCCTGCGCGCCGGCGGCAGGTGGATCCCGCCGCCGGCCGGCCCTGGAGCTGGGAAGACCTGGTCTCCGTCTGCCACCCCCGGGAAGGGTAATCCTGTTCATTGCCGCGCCACAGTCAGCTGCAGCGCCCTCCTTGCGGCGGAAGGCGGTATTCCCCCAGTCCGGCCCGGCCGGCCCGAGATCCGGTACACCTGGACTCCAGCGGCCGCCACAAAAAGGGTAGACCTGTTCACCCCGGCGCCGCGGGCCGCTGCAGCACCCTCCTCTCTGGCGGCAGGCAGATCCCGCTGGCTGGCCTGCTGGCCCTGGAGCCAGGTAGACTTGGTCTCCGGCGGCCGCCCGGAGAAGGGTAGATTTGTTCACCCTGGCGCGCGGCCGCTGCAGCGCCCTCGCCGGCGGCAGGCGGATGCTGCTGGCCAGCCGGCCGGCCCCGTGGACGGGTAGACCTGGTGTCCGACGGCCGCCCTGAGAAGGGTACGCCGGTTCACCCCGGATCTGCGGTCCGCTGCAGTACCACGCCGGCGGCGGCAAGTGGATCCCACCGCCGACCGCCACGGAACCGGTAGACCTGGTCTCCAGCGGCTGCCCCGGAGAAGGGTAGAGCTGTTGACCCCGGGTACGCAGGCCGCAGCAGCGCCCTCCCCGCCAGCCGCAGGTGGATGCCGCCGGCCGGCCGGCTGGCCCTTGAACTGGGTAGACCTGGTCTCCGGCGGCCGCCCCGGAAAAGGGTAGACCTGTTCGCCCTGGCGCTGCGGGCCGCTGCGGCTCCCTCCCTTCATGAGGCAGGCGGATGCTGCCGGCCCGCCTGCTGGCCCCGAGCCGGTAGACCCGGTCCGGCAGGCCGCCCCAGAGAAGGGTAGACATGGTCTCTGGCGGCCGCCCCGGAGAAGGGTAGACCAGTACACCACGGCGCCGCAGGCCGCTGCAACGCCCTCCTCGCCGGCAGGAGGCGGATGTCGCTGGCTGGCCGGCCGGCCTCATGGCTAAGTAGACCGGGTCTCCGGCGGCCGATTCGGAGAAGTGTAGACCTGTTCACCCGGGAGCCCCGGGCCGCTGCAACGCCCTCGCTGGCGGCGGCAGGTGGATCCTGCTGGCCGGCTGGCCCCGGAGCTGGGTAGACCTGGTTCCCGGCGGCCGCACTAGAGAAGGGTAGACCTGTTCACCGCAGCGCCGCGGGCTGCTGCAGCGCCCTCCCCTCATGTGGCAGGCGGATGCTGCCGGGCTGGCCTGCCGACCCCGGAGCAGGGTAAACCTGGTTTCGCGGCCGCCACAAAGAATGGTAGGCCTGTTCACCCCGGCACCACAGGCCGCTGCAGCGCACTCCCGCCGGCGGAAGGCGGATGCCGCTGACCGGGCGGTCGGCCCCGGAGCCGGTAGACCAGGTCTCCGGCGACCGCAACGGAGAAAGGTAGACCTGTTCACCTCGGCGCCGCGAGCCGCTGCAGCGCCCTGCTCTCTGGCGTCAGGCGGATACCGCTGGGGGGCCGGCCGGCCCCAGAGCCGGGTAGAACTAGTCTCCCGCGGCCGCCCGGAGAAGCGTGAGACCTGTTCACCCCGGAGCCGCGGGCCACTGCAGCGCCCTCCACGCCGGCGGCAGGCGGATGCTGCTGGCCAGCCGGCCGGACCCGTAGCCGGGTAGACCTGGTCTCTGGCGGCTGCCCTGGAGAAGGGTTGACCTCTTCACCTTGGCGCTGTGAGCCGTGCAGCGCCCTCCTCTCCGGCGAAAGGCAGATGCCGCCGGTCGGCCAGCCGGCCCCGGATCCGGGTAGACCTGGTCTCCGGCGGCTGCCCCGGTGAAGGGTAGGCCTGTTCACCCCGGAGCCACGGGCCGCTGCAGCACCTTCGCCCGCCGTCAGGCGGATGCCGCTGCCAGGCCAGCCCGGCCCGCAGCCGTGTAGAGCTGGTCTCTGGCAGCCGCCCGGGAGAAAGTTAGACCTGTTCACATCGGCGCCGCGGGCCGCTGCAGCGCCCTCCCCGCCGGCCGCAGGTGGATGCCGCCGGCCAGCCGGCCGGCCCTCGAGCAGGTAGACCTGGTCTCTGTCGGCCACCATGGAGAATGGAAGCCCTGCTCAACCCAGTGCCGTGGGCCGCTAGCAGCAGCCTCCCAACCGGCGGCAGGTTGATGCCGCCGGCCAGCCGGTCGGCTCCGAGCCGGGTAGACCTGGTCTCTGGCTGCCGACCAGGAGAAGGGTAGACCCGTTCATTACGTGGCCGCAGGTTGGTGCAGCGCCCCGCCGGCGGCCAGCCTCGGAGCTGGGTAGACCTGGTCTCCGGCGGTCGCCCGGGAGAAGGGTAGACCTGTTCACTTTGGCGCTGCGGGCCCTGCAGCGCCCTCCTCTCCAGCGGAAGGCGGATGCCGCCGGCCGGCCAGCCAGCCCGGGAGCCGGGTAGACCTGGTCTCCGGCGGCCGCCCAGGAGAAGGGTAGACCTCTTCACCCCTGCACCGCGGGCCGCTGCAGGGCCCTCCCCGCCGGCGGCAGGCATATGCCTCCGACCGGCCGGCCCCGGGGACGGGTAGACCAGGTCTCCGGTGACCGCAACGGAGAAGGGTAAACCTGTTCACCTGGATGCCGCGGGCCGCTGCAGCGCCCTCCCCTTCCAGCGGAAAGTGGATTCAGCTGGCCGGCCGGGCATCCCTGGAGCCGGGTAGACCTGGTCTCCGGCGGCCGCCGCAAAGAAGGGTAGACCTGTTCACCCCGGCGCCACGGGTCGCTGCAGCGAGGTCCCCGCCCGCGGCATGTTGATGGCACCGGCCAGCCGGCATGCCACGAAGCCAGGTAGACCTCGTCTTCAGCGGCCGGCCCTGAGAAGCGTAGACCTGTTCATCCCGGCGCCGCGGGCCGCTGCAGCTCCCTCCCCTCATGAGGCAGGCGGATGCCGCCGGCCGGCCTGCAGGCCCCGGAGGCGGGTATACCCGGTATAGGCAGGCCGCCCAGGAGAATGGTAGACCTGTTAACCCCGGTGCCGCGGGCTGCTGCAGCGCCCTCCCCGCCGGCGGCTGGCGGATTTCGCCGACCGGCCAGCCGGCCCCGCAGCCGCGTAGACCTGGTCTCCGGCGGCCGCCCCTGAGAAGGGTAGACCTATTCACTCTGGAGCCGCGGGTTACTACAGCGCCTGCGCGCCGGCGGCAGGTGGATCCCGCCGGCCGGCCGGCCCTGGAGCCGGGTAGACCTGGTCTCCGTCTGCCACCCCGGGGAAGGGTAATCCTGTTCATTGCCGCGCCACAGTCAGCTGCAGCGCCCTCCCCTTGCGGCGGAAGGCGGTATTCCCCAGGCCGGCCGGCCGGCCCGAGATCCGGGTACACCTGGACTCCAGCGGCCGCCACAAAAAAGGGTAGACCTGTTCACCCCGGCGCCGCGGGCCGCTGCAGCACCCTCCTCTCTGGCGGCAGGCAGATCCCGCTGGCTGGCCTGCTGGCCCTGGAGCCAGGTAGACTTGGTCTCCGGCGGCCGCCCCGGAGAAGGGTAGATTTGTTCACCCTGGCGCTGCGGGCTGTTGCAGCGCCCTCCAGTCCGGCGGTAGGCGGATGCTGCCGCTTGGCCGGCCGCCCAGGAGCTGGGTAGATCTGCGCTCCAACGGCCGCCCCGGAGAAGGGTAGACCTGTTCACCCCGGTGCTGCTGGCCGCTGCAGCGCCCTACCCGCCGGCGGCTGGTGGATTTCGCCGGCCGACTGGCCGGCCCCGCAGCCGCGTAGACCTGGCCTCCGGCGCCCGCCCCTGAGAAGGGTAGACCTGTTCACTCTGGAGCCGCAAGTTGCTACAGCGCCCGCGCCGCCGGCGGCAGGTGGATCCCGCCGGCCGGCCGGCCCTGGAGCCAGGTAGACCTGGTCTCCGTCTGCCACCCCGGGGAAGGGTAGTCCTGTTCATTGCCGCGCCACAGGCAGCTGCAGCGCCCTCCCCTTCCGGCGGAAGGCGGTATTCCCCAGGCCGGCCGGCCGGCCCGAGATCCGGGTACACCTGGACTCCAGCGGCCGCCACAAAAAAGGGTAGACCTGTTCACCCCGGCGCCGCGGGCCGCTGCAGCACCCTCCTCTCTGGCGGCAGGCAGATCCCGCTGGCTGGCCTGCTGGCCCCGGAGCCAGGTAGACCTGGTCTCCGGCGGCCGCCCCGGAGAAGGGTAGATTTGTTCACCCCGGCGCTGCGGGCTGTTGCAGCGCCCTCCACTCCGGCGGTAGGCAGATGGTGCGGCTTTCCCGGCGGCCCTGGAGCCGGGTAGATCTGCTCTCCAGCTGCCGCCCCAAAGAAGTGTAGACCTGTTCACCCCGGCGCCGCGGGCCGCTGCAGGACCCTCCTTCCTGGCGGCAAGCATGTGCAGCCACCCTGCCGGATCGCCCGGCCGGGTAGACTGGGTCTCCGGCGGAAGCCTTGGTACAGGGTAGACCTGGTCTCCGTCGGCCGCCCCGGAGAAGGGTAGACCTGTTCACTTGGGCGCTGCGGGCCCTGCATCGCCCTCCTCTCCGGCGGAAGGCGGATGCCGCAGGCCGGCCTGCCGTCCCCGGAGCCAGGTAGATCTGGTCTCCGGGGCCTCAACAGAGAAGGGTAGACCCGTTCACCCGGCGCCGTGGGCGCTGCAGCGCCCTCCTCTCCAGTAGCAGGCGGATGACGCCGGCCGGCCGGCCGGCCCCGGAGCCGGGTAGACCTTGTCTCCAGCGGCCGCCACAACGAAGGGTAGACCTGTTAACCCCGGCGCCACGGGCCAGTGCAGCGCCCTCCCCACCGGCGGCCGGTGGAAGTTGCCGGCCGGCCGGCAGGCCACGGAGCCAGGTAGACCTTGTCTCCGGCGGCCGCCCCTGAGAAGGGTAGACCTGTTGACGCCGGCGCCGCGAGCTGCAGCAGCTCCCTCCTCGCCAGAGGCAGGAGAATGCCGCCGGCCGGCTGGCCGGCCTCGGAGCCGAGTAGCCCTGGTCTCCGGCGTCCGCCCCGGAGAAAGGTAGACCTGTTCACCCCGGCGCCATGGGCCGCTGCATCGCCTTCCCCGCCGTCGGTGCGTGTATGCCGCCGGCCAGGCGGCCGGCCCAGGAACCGGGTAGACCTTGTCTCCGGCGGCCGCCGGAGAAGGGTAGACCTGTTTACCCTGGCGCTGCAAGCTGCTGCAGTGCCCACTCAGCCGGCAACAGGCGGATTCTGCCGGCCGGCCTGCCGTCCCCGGAGCCAGGTAGACCTGGTCTCCGGCAGTAGCCCCGGAGGTGGGTACACCTGGTCTCCGGCGGCCGCCCTGGAGAAGGGTAGACCGATTCACCCTGGCGCCGCGGCCGCTGCAGCGCCCTCCTGCCTGTGGCAGGCTGATGCCGCTGGCCGGCTGGCCGGCCCCGAGCCACGTAGACCTGGTCTCGGCGGCCGCCCCGCAGAAGGTAGACTAGTTCACCTTGGCGCCGCGGGCTGTTGCAGCTCCCTCCACTCCGGCGGTAGGCAGATGCTGCCGCTTGGCCGGCCAGCCCCAGAGCCGGGTCGACCTGGTCTCCAGCGGCCGCCCCGGAGAAGGGTAGACTTGTTCACCCCGGTGCCGCGGGCCGCTGCAGGGCCCTCACCTCTGGCGTCAGGCGGATGTCGCCGGCTGGCCAGCGAGCCCGTAGCCGGGTAGACCTGGTCTCAGGCGGCCGCCCGGAGAAGTGTAGACCTTTTCACCGCGCCGCGGGCTGCTACAGCGCTCTCGCCAGCGGCGGCAGGTGGATCCTGCTGGGCGGCCCTGGAGCTGTGTAGACCTGGTCCCTGGAAGCCACCCCGAGAAGGATAGACCAGTTCACCACCGTGCCGAGGGTCGGTGCAGCGCCATCCCCTTCCGGGTGTAAGGGAGATGCTGCCGGCCAGCAGGCTGGCCCCGACCCTGGTAGACTTGGTCCCCGGCGGCGGTCCCGAGCCACGGGCCGCTGCAGCGCCTCCCGCCAGCGGCAGGCGGATGCCACCAGACGGTTGGCCGGCCCCTGAATCAGGTAGACCTGGTCTTTGGCGGCCGCCTTGGAGAAGGGTAGACCTGTTCACCACCACGCTGCGGGTCGCTGCAGCGCCGTCCCCTTGCGGCGGAAGGGGATTCCGCCGGCCGGAGGGCGGCCCCAGACCCGGTAGACCTGGTCTCCGGCTGCCGACCCGGAGAAGGGTAGATGTGTTCACCCGGCGCCACGGGCCACTGCAGCGCCCTCCCATTCCGGTGGCAGGCGGATGCCGTTTGCTGGCCGGCCGGCCCCGGACACAGGTAGATATGGTCTCCAGCAGCCGCCCAGAGAAGGGTAGACCTGTTCACCCTATCGCCGCGGGCTGCTGCGGCGCCCTTACTGCCGGTAGCAGGCGGATGCCGCCGCCCGGCCATCCGTCTCCGGAGCCGGGTAGACCCGGTCTTCCGCGGTGGACCTGTAGAAGGGTCGACTTGTTCACCGAGGCGCTGCGGCCGCAGCTGCGCCTTCCTGCCGGCCGCAGGCGGATGCTGATGGCCGTCCCGAGCGGCCCCAGAGCCGGGAAGACCTGGCCTCCGGCGGCCGCCTTGGACAAGGGTAGACCTGTTCACTCCGGCGCGGCGGGCGGCTGCAGCGCCCTCCTCCAGCGGAAGGTGGATGCCGCCAGCAGGCCGGCCGGCCGCGGAGCCGGGTAGACCTGGTCTCCGGCGGCCGCCCATAAGAAGGGTAGACCTGTTAACCCCGGGAGCCGCGGGGCTGCAGCCTCCTCGCCGACGGCAAGTGGACCCCGCCGGCCGGCCGGCCCTAGAGCCGGGAGACCTGGTCTCCTGCGGCCGCCCGGGAGAAGGTTAGACCAGTTCACCACCGCGCCGAGGGCCGCTACAGCGCCCTGCCCTTCCGGCGGAAGGCGGATTCAGCCAGCCGGCCAGCCGGGGCGCCGGAGCCGGGTAGACCTGATCACCGGCGGCTGCCCTGAAGAAGGGTAGACCTGTTCACCCTGGCGCCGCGGGCCGCTGCAGCGTCCTCCCCGCCGGCGGCAGGCGGATGCCGCCACCTGCCCGGCTGGCCCGGAACTGTGTAGACCTTGTGTCCAGCAGCCGCCCTGCAGAACGGTAGACCTGTTCACAGCGGCGCCGCAGGCCGCTGCAGCGCTTCCTTTCCGGTGGAAGGCGGATGCCGCCAGTCGGCCGGCCGGCCCCAGAGCCGGGTAGACGTGGACTCCGGCGACCGCCCCGGAGATGGGTATACCTTTTCACCTCGGCGCCGCTGGCCGCCGCAGCGCCCTTACCGCCAGCAGCAGGAAGATTCTGCCGGGCGGCCATCCGGTCCCGGAGCCGGGTAGACCTCGTCTCCGGCGGCAACCCGGAGAAGGATAGACCTGTTCACTACGGCGCCGCGGGCTGCTGCAGCGCCCTCCACGTCGCCAACAGGCGGATGCCGCCAGCCGGCCGGCCGCCCCCGAGCTGTGTACACATGGTCTCCGGCGGCCGCCCGGAGAAAGGCAGACCTGTACACCCCGGCGCCGCGGGCCTCTTCAGCGCCCTCCTCGCCGGCAGCAGGCGGATGCCAATGGCCAGCCGGCCAGCCCCGGAGCCTGGTAGACCTGGTCTACGGCAGCCGCCCTGGAGAAGGGTAGACCAGTTCACTCCGGCGCCGCAGGCCGCTGCAGCGCTTTCCTTTCCTGTGGAAGGCGGATGCCGCCGGTCGGCCGTCCGTCACCGGAGCCGGGTACACATGGTCTCCGGCGGCCGCCCCGGAGAAGGGTAGACCTGTTCAGCCTGGTGCCGCGGGCCGCTGCTGCGCCCTCCCCGCCTGTGGCAGGCGGATGTCGCCGGCCGGCTGGCCGTCTTCAGAGCCAGGTAGACCTGGTCTCCGGCGGTCGCCCCGGAGATAGGTAGACCTGTTCACCCCGGTGGCGTGGGCCGCTGCAGCGCCCTCCCAGCCGGCGGCAGGCGGATGCAGCCGGCCGGCCGAGCGGCCTTGGAGCCTGTTAGACCTGGTCTCCAGCGGCCGCCCCGTAGAAGGGTAGACCTGTACACCCCGGCGCTGCGGGCCGCTTCAGCGCCCTCCCCGCTGGCGGCGCCCTCCCCTTCCAAAGGAAGGCAGATTCAGCCGGCCGGCCGGCTGGCCCCGGAGCCGAGTAGACATGGTCTCTGGCGGCCGCTACAAAGAAGGGTAGACCTGTTCATCCCGGCACTGTGGGCCGCTTCAGCGCCCTCCCTGCCGGCGCCAGGCGGATGCCGATGGCCGGCCGGCCGGCCCAGGAGCCGGGTAGAGCTGGTATCTGGCGGCCGCCCTGGAGAAGGGTAGACCTGATCACCCCGGAGCCGCAGACCGCTGCGGCGCCCATGCCCGGCAGCGGCACGTAGACCCTGCCGGCCAACCGGCCCCTGAGACGGGTGAACATGCTCTGCGGCTGCCGCCCTGAAGGGTAGACCTGTTCACGCTTGCCGGCAAGCCGCCTGCGCCCCTGCCGGCGGGAGGCGATGCCCTACCGGACGGCCGCCCAGAGAAGGCAGACCTTGTCTCGCGCCGCTGGGGAACCTGTTCACCCCGCCGGCGCCAGGCGGATGCCGAGCGCCGCGCCGCGGGCCGGCAGGCTGGTCCCGCCGGCCGGCCTCGGATCGGTAGACCTGTCCTCCCGAGCCGCAAAAGAAGGGTGCCTGTCCAGCCGCAGCGCACGGCCCTGCCGGCCACGCCCTCGAGACGGTGAACGATCTCGATGGCGGCGGCCGCCCAGACCGGGCAGACCTGGTTCCGGCGCCGCCAAAAAGGGTAGACCGTTCCTCCGGGCTCGGATGCGCGCGCGCGCCTCCCCTGGCCGGGGTACCTGGCTCACGGCGGCCGCCTGCCCAATGACCGTGACCTTGTCTCCCGCGCCTGCCGCCGGAGCGGTCACCCTGTCCCTGGCGGCTGCGGAGCCGCTGCAGCGGCCCCGGCCCGTGCAGGGTGGTCTCCAGCAGCAGCCCGGAAGCGGAGACTGGTAGACGCTGCCGCAAGCGCGCGCCCTGGGGGAGCGCATGCCGCAGCCGAGGCCGCCTCGGCGCAGCCTCTCTTCCGGCGGACGCGGATGACAGGCTGACCTGTTCCCCCGGCCGCGAGCTGTTCTGCGCCGCCCGTGAAGGGTAGGACCTGTTCAACCGGCGCCGGCCGCCTGCGCCTCCGCTGGCGGCAGGCGTGCTCCGGCCGCCCAAGAGAAGGGTAGAGCAGGAGACTGGTCTCGGCAGCCCCGGGAAGCGCGCTCTCTTCCCCAGGAGCGGATTCAGCCGCGCGCCCCCCATGGACCCGGGGACCGGCCTCGGCCTGCGGCCAAAGAAGCCGGTAACCTGTCTACCCCAGCCGCACAGGCCTGCCGGACGTACTTTCGCCGCGTGGGCGCGGCCAGCGGCCTGCCCTGATCGAGTGGATGCTCCAGCAGCCCAGTGAAGGGTAGACCTGTTCAACCCGGCGCCGCTGGCCGCCCAGCGCCTCCCGCTGGCGGCAGGCGGATGCGAATGGCCGCCGGGCGGCCCCAGAGCCAGGAAGACATGGTCTCTGGCAGCAACCCAGGAGAAGGGTAGACCTGTTCACCCAGCGATGCGGCCCGCTGCAGCCCCCTCCCCTCATGCGGCAGGGGGATGCCGCCGGTCGGCCTGCCGGCCCCGGAGCCATGTAAACCTGGTCTCCAGCGGCCGTCTCGGTGAAGGGTAGACTTGTTCACCCCAGTGCCGCGGGCCACTGCAGCGCCCTCCCCGCCGCTTGTAGTCGGATGCCGCCGGCCGGGCGGCCGGTCTTGGAGCCGGGTAGACATGGTCTCCAGCAGCCGCCCTGGAGAAGGGTAGACCTGTTAACCCCAGCGCCGCGAACCGCTGCGGCGCACCCCCGCCAGCGTCAGGCGGATTCCGCCGGACGGCCGGCCAGCCTCGGAGCCGGGTAGACCTGGTCTCCGGCGGCTGCAACGGAGAAGGGTAGACCTGTTCACCCCGGCGCTGCGGGATGCTGCAGTGCCATTCCCGCCGGCGGCAGGCGGATGCCGCTGGCCGGCAGGACCCGGGCCGGGTCGACCAGGTCTCCGGCGACCGCAACAGAGAAGGGTACACCGGTTCACCCCGGCGCCGCGGGCCGCTGCAGCGCCCTCCCTGCCAGCAACAGGCGGATGCCGCAGGCCGGCCGGCTGGCCCCAGAGCCGGGTAGACATGGTCTCCGGCGGCAACCCTGTAGAAGGGTAGACCTTTTCACCCAGCGCCGCAGGCCGCTGCACCTCCCTCCCCTCATGCGGCAGGCGGATCCCGCCGGCCGGCCGGCCGGCCCCGGAGCCGGGTAGACCCAGTCTTCAGCGGCCCACCCGGAGAAGTGTAGACCTGGTCTCTGGCGGCCGCCCCGGAGAAGGGTAGACGTGTTCACCTTGGAGCTGAGAGCCGCTGCAGCGCCCTCGCCTGTGGCGGCAGGTTGATACCGCCGGCCGGCCGGCTCAGAGTCGGGTAGACCTGGCCTCCGGCAACCGCCCCGGATAAGGGTAGACCTCTTCACCACCGCGCCGCAGGCCGCTGCAGCGCCCTCCCCTTCCGCCGATAGGCGGATTCCGCCGGCCGGCCGGCCGGCCCGGGAGCCGGGTAGACCTGGTCTCCGGCGACCGCAATGGAGAGGGTAGACCTGTTCACGCGGGCGCCACGGGCTCCTGCAGCGCCTTCCCCGCCGGCGGCAGGTGGATGGTGCCGGCCGGCCGGCAGGCCGCAGTTCCAGGTAGACCTGGTCTCCAGCAGGCGCCACTAAGAGGGGTAGACCTCTTCAACCCAACGCTGCGAGCCGCTGCAGCGTCCTCCCTGCCGGGAACAGGCGTATGCCGCCGGACGGCCGGCCAGCCCCAGAGCCGGGTAGACATGGTCTCCGGCGGCATTCCCGGAGAAGGGTAGACCTGTTCACCCAGCGACGCGGGCCGCTGCAGCTCCCTCCCCTCATGCGGCAGGCGGATGCCGCCAGCCGGCCGGCCGGCCTCGGAGCGGGGTAAACCTGGTCTCTGGCTGCCGCCTCGGAGAAGGGTAGACCTGTTCACCCTGGAGCCGCGGGTGACTGCAGTGCCCTCTTGGGCGGCGGCATGTGGATCCCGCCGGCCGGCCGGCCCCGGAGCCAGGTAGACCTCGTCTCCGGCGGCCGCCACAAAGAAAGGTAGGCCTGTTCACCACGGCGCCACGGGCCGATGCAGCGCCCTCCCCATTGGTAGCAGGCGGATGGCGCCGGCCGGCCGGCCGGCCCCGCAGCCGGGTAGACCTGGTATCCGGCGGCCGCTACAAAGAAAGGTAGAACTGTTCACCCCAGAGCCGCGGGCCGCTACAGCGCCCTCCCTGCCGGCAGCAGGTGGATGCCGCCAACCGGCAGGCCAGGCCCGGAGCAGGGTAGACCTGGTCTGAGTCGGCCGCCCCCGGAGAAGGGTAGACCTGTTCTCCCCGGGGACGCGGGCCGCTGCAGCGCCCTGACCGGTGGCGGCAGGTGGATACCGCCGGCCAGCCCCAGAGCCGCGTAGACCTGGTGTCCGGCGGCCGCCCCGGAGAAGGATAGACCTGTTCACCACCACGCCGCGGGTCGCTGCAGCGCCATCCCCTTGCAGTGGAAGGAAGATGCCGTCGGCCGGCAGGCCGCCCAAAACCCGGTAGACCTGGTCTCCGGGGCCGCCACGGTGAAAGGTAGACCTGTTCACCCCGGCGCCACGGGCCTCTGCAGCGCCCTCCCCGCCAGCGACAGGCGGATGCCGCCGGCTGGCCGGCCGGCCCCGGAATTGGGTAGACCTGGTCACTGGCGGCCGCCCCGAGAAGGATAGACCTGTTCACCACCGCGCTGCGGGTCGCTGCAGCGCCATCCTTGTGGCGGAAGGCGGATTCCGCCGCCGGAGGGCGGCCCCAGACCCAGGTAGACTTGGTCTCCGGCGGCCGCCCAGGAAAAGGTAGACCTGTTCACGCCGGCGCCGCAAGCCGCAGCAGCGCCCTTCCCGCCGGCAGCAGGAGGATGCCGCTGGCCGGCCGGCCGGCCCCGGAGCCGGGTAGACCTGGGCAGGCGGTCCGCGCCGGCCGGCGGCCCGAGCGGGTAGACTTGGTCTCCGGCAGCCGCCCGGAGAAGGTAGACCTGTCACCGCAGCCGCAGCCGCTGCAGCGCCATCCCCTCGGCGGCAGGCAGTGCCGCCGCCGGCCAGGTGGCCTCTGAGCTGGGTAGACCTGGTCTCGCGGCCACCCCGGAGAAGGGTAGACCTGTTCACCCCGGCTCGTCCGCTGCAGCGCCCCCTCATGCGGAGGGGATGCTGCTGGCCGGCCGGCCATCCTGTAGACGGGTAGACCTTTCTCGGGTCGCCACCCCGGTGAAGGGTTGACCTTTACCCCGGCATCGGCCGCTGCAGCGCCCCCACGGCTGGGGATGCCGGCCGCGCCGGCCCGACCATCACCCGCTCGGAGGTGCCCAGGAGAAGGGTGACCTGTTCACCCCAGCGCGCCGCCTGCCGCCTTCCCCGCGGAAGCAGGCGGATGCGCGCCATCCGCCAGTCCGCGGTAGCCGTTTGCGGCCGCCCTGAGAAGGGTAGACCTGTGCACTACCACGCCGTGAGGCCGCTGCGGCGCACTCTGCGGCGGAAGGCAAATTCCGCCACGGCTGGCTGGCCCCGAGCCGGTAGACCTGGTCTCCAGCGGCCGCCACAAAGAAGGGTAGACCTGTTCACCCAGGCGCCACGTGTCGTTGCAGCGCGATCCCGGCTGGCGGCAGGTGGATGGCGCTGGCCAGCCAGTGGGCCACTGGGCCAGGTAGACCTGGTCTCCAGCAACCGCCACTAAGAGGGGTAGACCTGTTCACCCTGTCTCTGCGAGCCGATGCAGCGCCCTCCCTGCTGGGCAACAGGGGGATGCTGCCAGATGCCAACCCGGCCCCAGAGCCGGGTAGACATGGTCTCCGGCGGCAGCTCCGGAGAAGGGTAGACCTGTTCACCCCGGGCCGCAGGTCGCTGCAGCGCCATCTTGGGGCGGCGGCATGTGATCCCGCCAGCCAGCCAGCCCCGAACCGGGTAGACCTGGTCTCAGGCGGCCGCCACAAAGGCAGGCAGGGCCTGTTCACCCCGACGCCACGGGCCGATGTAGCGCCCTCCCCGCCGGCGAGGCGGATGCGGCCGGCCGGCGAGCCATCCCTGGAGCCGGGTAGACCTGGTCTCTATCGCGCCGGGAGAAGGTTAGACCTTTCCACCCCTGGGCCGCAGGCACTGCAGCGCCCTGTTCGGCATCGGAATGGGGATCCCGCCGGCCGCCGGCCCTGAGCCAAGTAGAGCTGGTCTCCATCGGCCGCACTGGAGTAGGGTAGAGCTGTTCACTACCGCGCCGCAGGCAGCTGCAGCGCACTTTGTGGCGAAAGGCAGATTCCGCTGGCCGGCCGGCCCGCCCCAGAGCTGGGTAGACTTGGTCTCCGGCGGCAAGCCCGGAGAAGGGTAGACCTGTTCACCCAGCGACGCGGGCCGCTGCAGCGCCTTCGTGCTGGCGGCAGTTGATCCCCGTCCGGCCGGTCACGGACTCGGAGACCTGGACTCCAGCGGCGCCCCAGTGAAGGGTAGACCTGTTCAACGCAGCGCAGCGGCCACTGCAGAGCCCTCCCGCCGACCGCAGGCGGATGCCGCCGCCGGCGCTGACCTCGGCCGTAGACCCGGCTCGCCGCCGACCCGGAGAAGGGTAGACCTTTTCACCCTGGCGCCGCTAGCCGCTGCAGCGCCCTCTCTTCCGGCGGCAGGCGGATGCCGCCCGCCGGCGGGTCGGCCCCGGAGCCGGGTAGACCTGGTCTCCGGCGTCCGCCCCGGAGAAGGGTAGACCTGTTCACCCCGGCGCCGCGGGCCGCTGCAGCGCCCTGCCAGCCGGCCGCAGGCGGATGTTGCCAGCCGGCCGTCCGAACCCTGATCCGGGCACACCCGGTCATCAGTGGCCGACCCGGAGAAGAGTAGACCTGTTCACCCCGGCGCCGCGGGCCGCTGCTGCACCCTCCTGGCCGGCGGCAAGCGGATGTTGCCGAACGGCCAGCCTGCCCTGGAGCAAGGTAGACGTGGTCTCCGGCTGCCAAACTGGAGAAGGGTCAACATGTTCACCCCGGTGCCCCAGGCCGCTGCAGCGCCCTCCTCTTCCGGCGGCAGGCGGATGCCGGCCGGACGGACGCCCCCGAAACCGGTAGACATGGTCTCCAGCGCCGCCCCAGAGAAGGGTAGACCCAGCCCACCCCAGCGCCACGGACCGGCTGCAGCGCCACCCTGCCGTGTCAAGAAAGGGATGCTGATGGAGGTCGGCCGCCCTGGAGCGGGTAGACCAGGTCTCCAGCGTCATCCGGGAAAAGGGTAGACCTGTTCACCCTGGCGCCGCTGGCCGCTGCAGAGCTCCCCTTCTCCGGCGGCACGGATGCCTGCCGGGCCGGCCAGCAAGCCCCGGATCCAGGTAGGCCTGGTCCGGCGGCCGCCCAGGTGAAGGTGACCTGTTCACCCCAGGGACATGGGCCGCTGCATACCCGCCGCGGCAGGTGGATGGCGCCAGCCGGTTGGCAGGCCACGGAGCCGGGTAGACCTGGTCTCCTGCGGCCGACTCGGAGAAGGGAAGACTTGTTCAACCCGGCGACGCGGGCCGCTGCAGCACCCTCACCGCCGGCGTCAGGCGGATGCCGCTGGCCGATGGGCTGGCCCCGACCCGGGCCGGGTAGACCTGGTCTTTAGTGGCCGCCCGAAGAAGGTGACCTGCTCACCCTGGCGCTGGGCCTGCAGCGCCTCCTCAGTAGGGCGCGCCGGCGCGGCCCGGGCGGGTAACCTGGTCTCCGGCGCCCTGAAGGAGCCTTTCACCCGGCGCTCAGGGCGCGCAGCGCCCGCCCGGCCAGGAAGCGCGGCCTGGCCCCGGGCCGGGTAGACCTGGTCTCGGGCCGCCCGGTGAAGGGTAGACCTTTCACCCGGCATCGTGGCCGCTGCAGCGCCTCCCGCCGACAGGGGATGCGCGCGGCCTCGGACCGAGCCCAGGTAGACCTGGTCTCCGGAGGCGCCCGGAGAAGGGTAGACCTGTTCACCCGCGCGCACGCTGGCCGCGCAGCTCCTCGCCGCGGCAGGCGGATGCCGCCGCCATCCGGCCGCCCGGAGCCGGGTAGACCTGGTCTCGGCAGGCCGCCCAGGAGAAGGGTAGACCTGTTCACCTCACGCGCGCACAGCCGCTGCGGCCCTCCCGCCGGGAGCAGGCAGATGTGCCGCCATCGGCCTGGCCCGGAGCCGGGTAGACCTGGTCTCAGCGGCCGCCCAAGAAGGTAGACCTGTTCACCCAGCGCCAGGCGCTGCAGCGCCTCCTGCGGCAGGTGGATGGCACCGCCGGCAGTAGGCCCGAGCCAGGTGACTGGTCTCCAGCGCCACAAAGAAAGGTAGACCTGTTCACCCGGAGCCGCGGGCTGCTGCAGCGCCCTGCTGGCAACAAGTGGATGCGCCAGCCGGCCGGCCAGCCCAGGAGCCGGGTAGAGCTGGTCTCCATCGGCCGCACCGGGAGTAGGGTAGAGCTGTTCACTACCGCGCCGCAGGCTGCAGCGCACCCCCTGCGGCGAAGGCAGATTCCGCCGGGTCGTCCGGCCGGCCCCAGAGCTGGGTAGACTTGGTGTCCGGGGCGGCAACCCCCGGAGAAGGGTAGACCTGTTCACCCAGCGACGCGGGCCGCTGCAGCTCCCTCCCTCATGCGCCAGGTGGACTCCGCCGGCCGGCCTGCCGACTCCCGGGAGTGGGGTAAACCTGGTCTCCGGCTTCCGCCCCGGTGAAGGGTAGACTTTTTGCACTCCGAGACGCAGGACGCTGCAGCGCTCTGGGTGGCGGCAGGTGGATCCCGGCTGCAGGCCGGGCACCGGAGCCGGGCAGACCTGGTCTCCGGCGGCCGTCCCGGGAGAAAGGTAGACCTCTTCACCTCAGCGCCACGGGGCCTCTACAGCGCCTCCCCGCCAGCGACAGGCGGATGCCACAGCCGGCCGGCCGGCCACGGAATCAGGTTAACCTGGTCCCTGGCGGCCGCCCCAGAGAAGGATAGACCTGTTCACCACCGCTGCGGGTCGCTCAGCGCTGTCCCCTTGCAGCGGAAGGCGGATTCGCCGGGCCAGGAGGGCGGCCCCAGACCCGGGTAGACCTGGTCTCTGGGCGGCCGCCCGAAAAAGCTACCCCTGTTCACCCTGGCGCTGCGAGCCGCTGCAGCGCCTCTGCCGGCAACAGGGGATGCCGACGGACGGCCGGCCGCCCCAGCGCCAGGTAGACATGGTCTCCGCGGCAACCCCGAGAAGGGTAGACCTGCTCACCTTGGAGCCACGGGGCCGCTGCAGCGCCTCTTGGGCGGAGGCATGAGGATCCCGCCGCCAGCCGGCCCGGAGATGGGTAGACCTGGTCTCCGGGGCGGCCGCCACAAATAAAGGTAGGCCTGTTCACCCTAGCGCCACGGGGCCGATGCAGTGTCCTCCCGCCGGCGGAAGCGGATGCCGCCGGCCGGCCGGCCGGCCCCGGAGCCAGGTAGATGCTGGTCTCCGACGGCATCCATGAAGAAAGGTAGACCTGTTCACCCTGGAGCCGCGGGCCGCTCCAGCGCCTCCTGCCGGCAACAGGCGGATGCCGCCGGCCGGCCGGCCAGACCCGGAGCCAGACCTGGTCTCCATCGCCGCCGGGAGAAGGGTATACCTGCCACTACTGCGCCGCAGGCCACTGCAGCGCACTCCCCATATGGCGGAAGGCAGATTCTTCCGCCGGCCGGCCGCCCCCAGAGCCGAGTAGACATGGTCTCGGGCGGCAACCCCGGAGGAGGGTAGACCTGTTCAGCCCGAGCCGCGGGCTGCTGCAGCGCCTCTTAGGCGCCGGCATGTGGATCCTCCGGCTTGCCGGCCCCGAGCCGGTAGACCTGGTCTCGGCGGCCGCCACAAAGAAAGGTAGGCCTGTTCACCCTGGCGCCACGACCCTACCGGCAGCAGCTGGACACCGCCGGCTGGCTGGCCGACCCGGGAGCCGGGTTGACAGGTCTCCGGCGGCCGCCATAAAGAAGGGTAGACCTGTTCACTTAGCGCCACGTGTCGCTGCTGCGCTGGGCTGGCGGCATGCGGATGCCGCCCCTGGCGGGCCGGCCCGGGAGCCGGGAAGACCTGGACTCCGCGGCCGCCCGGAGAAGGCTAGACTTGTTCACCTGGCGCCCGGTCCGCTGCAGCGCCTCCTCGCTGGCGGCAGGTGGATGCTGCTGCCGGCAGGCCGGCCTCGGTGCCGGGTAGACCTGGTCTCCCGGCGGCCGCCGGGAGAAGGGTAGAGCTGTTCACCTCAGAGCCGCGGGGCCGCCAGCGCGCCGGCGGCGGAGGGGATCTCATCCGGCCGGCCTGCCACGGACCCGGTAGACCTGGTCTCAGGCAGCCGCCGGGAGAAGGGTAGAGCTGATCTCCACGGCGCCGCTGGCCGCAGCAGCGCCTCCTTGCTGGCGGCAGGGAGGTGCTGGCCGCCGGCTGGCTGGCCCCGAGCCAGGTAGACCTGTCCTACAGCTGACGCCGGTACCGGGCAGACCTGCTCCGGGAGGCCGCCCGCAGAAGGGTAGACCTGTTCACCCCGCCCGCTGGCAGCTGAAGCGCCTGCCCTATGGCGGCAGTGGAGAATGCCGTGGGTTACCGGCCTGCTCCGCAGCAGGTAGACTCGGTTTTGGCGGCCGCCTTGAAAAAGGGTAGACTTGTTCAACCGCGGCGCCCGCTGGCTGCTGTAACGCATTTCCGCCGCGGCAGAAGGCGGATGTTGCTACGGGCCAGCCGGACCGGGTAATTGGTAGACCTGGTTCCGGCGCGCCGAGAAGGACCTGTTCACGACACCACCCAGCTGCAGCGCCCCTTCCGCCGAAGGCGGATTTTACTGTGCCGGGCTGGCTGGCCTTGGAGCCGGGTAGACCAGATCACCAGCGCACCGCAATGGAGAAGGGTAGACCTTCACACTGGCAGCTCGCTGGGCCGCTTCAGCGCCCTCCCGCCGGGCTGCAGGCGGATGCCGCTGGCCGGCCATCCGTCCCGGAGCCGGGTAGACCGGTCTCAGCGGCCGACCCGAGAAGGGTCGTCTTGTTCACGGAGGCGTACGGGCCGCAGCTGCGCCATCCCTGCCGGCCGCAGGCGAGCTGATTGCCGGCCGGCCGGCCCAGAGCCGGAAGACCTGGTCTCCGGCGGCCGCCCTGGAAAGGGCAGACCTGTTCACCCGGCACTACGGGCCGCTGAGGCCCTCCCGACGGCGGCAGGTGGATGGCGCCGGCAGGCCAGTAGGCCACGGAGCTGGGTAGACCTGGTCTCCGGCGTCGCCCGGGAAGGGTAGACCTGTTCACCCCGGCGCGCGGGCGCTCATTGCCTCCGCCGGCCGCAGGCGATGCCGCTGGCCGATTGTCCGACCCGGGCCGGGTTGAACCGGTCCGGCCAACCCGAGAAGGCTAGGCCTGTTCACCCGGCCGCGAGCCGCTGCTGCGCCTCCTCATGCCGCAGGCGGATGCGATGGCCGGCCGGTCGCTCAGAGCCGGGTAGCGTGGTCTCCAGCGGCAACCCCGGAGAAGGGTAGA
>JAREIS010000875.1:0-41024 GCA_030060385.1 Muscicapa striata striata
CAAAAATGAATCTAGAGGTTGGCCTGAGCCCACCAAAGAATATAATACACTTTGGAGGGTGATGCAGGCAACTTATAAGGCACTAAACCAGACCTACCCTAATTTAACCGAAGAATGCTGGCTGTGTTACCTAGTGAAACCACCCTTTTATGAAGCTATAGGATCTGTTGCTGAGTCAAGATTTAGTTAACGGAACAAACCCGAGGGAGTGTTTGTGGGAAAAAGAACAAGGTAGTGTCCAGAGAATATCAATGGCTCAAGTGAGTGGAAAGGGGAGATGTGTGGGAAATGTACCTAGAGACAAGAACCACCTGTGCCAGGTAAAAATGTCTGTATCAGATCCAAAGGAGCCGGCCGCGTGGCTCCTTCCGGCTGTAAATTCAAAATGGGTCTGTAACACTTTAGGGGTAACCCGTGCATCTTTACAAAAGCCTTTAATGAAACCTATGAGTTTTGCATACAAGTCCTAATAGTTCCCCGAATTACCTACCATCCCGAAGAATATGTGTATGCTCAATACCAAACTCTAGAGAAACCCCATTTAGTGAAACGAGAGCCTTTCACAGCATTAACAGTGGCTGTATTACTAGGTATAGGAGCGGCTGGAGTGGGAACGGGGGTAGCGTCCTTAGTAAATCAAGAGGCGGGATTTAAAGAGCTCAGGGTGTCAGTAGACGAAGATCTAAGGAGAATTGATAAATCCATAAAAGATCTCACAGACTCCCTAGATTCGCTAGCTGAAGTGACCTTGCAAAATAGAAGGGGACTAAATTTACTGCTTTTACAACAAGGAGGTTTATGTGCTGCACTTAGAGAAGAGTGCTGTGTGTACGCGAACCGGAGTGGAGTTATAAGAGAGACCATGGCAAAATTACAAGAAGGACTAGAAAAGAGAAAACAAGAAAGAGAAGCACAACAAACCTGGTATGAATCTTGGTTCAGTAAATCCCCCTGGTTAACGACCCTCTTGTCCACAATAGCGGGACCAATAATTCTGCTCGTTTTAATACTGACTTTTGGACCCTGTATTTTTAACAAACTTATCAGTATAGTCAAGAGGAGATTAGAAGCTGCTCATTTAATGCTTGTTAGAGCAAAGTATGAGTCGCTAAATGGGGGGGAAATAGAAGACTATTTAGAACTCAGCAGAAAGGAACTGGCAAGGTACAGTGAACAAAAGGGTTAAAAAAAAAAAAAAAAAAAAGGGGGGAATTGTAATAAAATAAGCGACCTTTTGTTCACTGTCTAGTGTCTGGCAGTGAAACAGTTAACTGCCCTAGTGTCCTACTTTGTTTAGATAAGTTTTTGCTAACAGACCTTGAAGGGGGAGTAGATTGTAAATTATCTAGTCTGCTGGCGAGACAGAAGGGCAGAATGACCCGTTAGACTTGCATGTTCACAAATGCTTGTAGATAATTACTGCACTAGGTCCGAAGAAAAGAAAACCACTGCGAACCCTCATCAAAAACCACCAGGAGACAGGAAAAGACCCCTATCAACTGACGGAGCAAGCGCAGAGTGACCGGAAGGATGATTTGGCAGAAGAAGCGGAGACCCTAAAAAGGAGACCACAGGACCTTGGGCGTGCGGCGAAGGATCTGGGGAAGACCCTGCCCCCCCTCGTCGTCCAGCGCTGCACCCTTGCTTACTCTTTTCTGTAATAATAAATTGGCTACATAATTGGCTTTATATTGGCCCGTTTGTGCTCATTTATAACACAGGCACCTCCAAAAGGCAGCAGGAGCTGGCTGCTCCCACATCCAGGTGCTCCCAGCACCCAGAATATCCTCTGTCCAGTCTGTTCAGCTCTCCTGGACATGCTCCCTCCAGGGTCTCTGTCACCTCCTCCATGGCAGAGCATGGGATATTGAGTGGCTGAACACAAGTGGCTCCAGGACACTTCCTGCCGGGACACTTGCCTCTGGGAACAGCTTCTTGGACACAGCTGGGCTCCCCTTTTTACTTCCAGGCATTTCCTGCCCATCTGCATCCTCAGGGATGAGGCTGTTTGTCTCACAGCCGTGGCTCTGAGGGAGCAGGGACGCCTGTCCAAAGGGCTGCCTCCCTCTGCACTCTGGCAGCTCTCACCGAGGCTCTGCCAGGGGTGAAGGCTCTTGCAGAAATATGCCAAGGCTGGAGATCTCCCTCATCCTGCTCTTCCACTGCTGGTACCACAGAGTTCCTGCACATAGGAACAACACCTTTTCCTCTGGAGGAACCTGTTCCATCAGAGCACCAAGGGTCTTCTGCTTTGGTGCCACCACAGCATCCTTAAAGCCGGGGGCTGGGAGGTGACAGCTCCTGGCAATTGCTGCTGTGTGTCTGGCTGAAAGGAACCCCTTTGCAATGGCCTGGGCCTCCACTTTTGCTTTCTGGATTTTCCTGGCCTGTCTGCATGCTCAGGAAGGAACAGGTTCCAGTGATACCTGTGGGGAAAGAAAACAAAGAGGATTTGTAATAAGAGAAGAAGTAACACTACTGAGTCGAGGCAGGAGAAATAGAACAAAGTTTCTAAAATGAAGTAAGTAGCAGAAGTAAGGTGGTGTAGTAGTTTTGGTTCGCCAATTTCAGTACACTCACTTCCTGCTGTGAGATAGGATTAGGAGCAAAAGCAAGGCAGGCTTAAAACTTAAAGACTGCAAAGGAAACTTTTAGTAACAACCTTAAAATAAATAATAAAATTCAAATACGAATAATTTGAATAATAAAATTGAGAATAAAACCTTGTCATAGGTTGCAGTACAGGATGTGACCAAAAGTATGCATTTTATCAGCATCTGGTTAATCCAGGTGGGGCACTGATCCTTATCTCTGTGGGAGATATTATCTGCTAATGGGCCATCTCTTTAAACCAGATGGGGGAGTCATCTTTATCTTTTTCACAACTCATCCTTCCTCCAGGGATAAATCTTCTGTTAATGGGCCATTATGTCCCACTGCATGACTGATAAAATTACAACATCTTATTGGGAGGTGCTTCACCCAGTGGGAGGAGCCAAGCCTTTCCAACCTAGATAAAACCAGCTGTTTTCCAAAGGAAGACCAGGCTGAAAGGAACCCCTTTGCAATGGCCTTGGCCTCCACTTTTGCTTTCTGGAATTTCCTTGCCAGTCTGCGTGCTCAGGAAGGAACAGGTTCTGGTGACACCTGTGGGGAAAGAAAAGAAAAGAGGATTTGGAAGAAGAGAACAAGGAACACCATTGAATTGAGACAGGAGAAATAGAACAAAGTTTCTAAAATGGAGTCAGTAGCAGAAGTAAGGTGCTGTAGTGGTTTTTATTTCCCAGTTTCAATACACTCATTTCCTTTTGTGAGATAAGATTAGGAGCCAAAGCAAGGCAGGCTTAAAACTTAAAGGGCGCAAAGGAGACTTTTATTTAAAATCTAAAGGAATAATAAAATTCAGAATAAAATTTTGTCTTAGGTTGCAGTTCAGGATGTGACCGAAAGTATGTATTGTATCACCATCTGTTGTAACCAGGTGGGGCAATGATCCTTATCTCCATGGGAGATATTATCTGCTAATGGGCCATCTGTTAAAACCAGGTGTGGCAGCCATCTTTTTCTTTTCCACAACCCATCCTTCCTCCAGGGAGATATCACCTGTTAATAGGCCATTGAGTCCCACAGCATGACTGGTAAAATAACATCACCCCATTGGGAGATGCTCCAGCCGGGGGGGGGGAGCCAAGCATTTCCTACCAAGATAAAAACTGAGGAGGACTGCAGCCACCATTTCATCAGACTGCTACCAGCACCCTGACTGGTGGGGTGTCAGGTTGTATTCTGACTTGGTAAGTGTTTTGGGTTTGTTCTTTTCTCTGTCTAATAATGTATTTGTAATTTTCCTAGTAAAGAACTGTTCTTCCTATTCCTGTATCTTTGCCTTAAGGCCCCTTAAATTCAAAATTATAATAATTTGGAGGGCAGGGGTTTACATTCCCCTTTCAAAGAGAGGCTCCTCCTTTCTTAGCAGACACATCTCTTTCAAACCAAGACAGGAGGATTTTGAGTCTGAATCTTGGTGGTTGGGAGGTTCTTACAGATGCAAGTTACCCAATGATTTTCTGAGATGAACTTGGCAAAGGAGGTACTCCCAGTCCATGGAGCTCACTTGTTTTTTCCCCAAACCAGGATTTTTCATTCCCAAAGTGTGGGGGATGGAGAAGGCAGAAAAGCCCCAGAGATCCCTCAGGATGAGGGGCTGCAAACCCAGCCCAGGGAGCTGCAAGGAGGAAAGACCCTCCCTGAGCCAGGAAGGCGGCCGGAGATGCAGGCAGAGCTCAGAGCTGGTGGAGAAGCCTCATGGAGGGGAGAAGCCCCACAAGTGCTTGGAATGTGGGAAGGGTTTCAGCTACTGGTCCCACCTGAACCAGCACCTGAGGATCCACACTGGGGAAAAGCCCTATGAGTGTGGAAAATGTGGAAACAGCTTCACGACTATTTGTTATCTGCTGCAGCACCAGGTGATCCACACAGGGGAACGGCCCTACACCTGCTTGGAATGTGGGAAGAGCTTTGGGTGGAGAACTTGCCTGAGAAGCCACCAGCTCATCCACACTGGGGAGAGGCCCTACGAGTGTCCTGTGTGTGGGAAGAGGTTTCAGACCGGCTCTGCTTGCCTCAGACATGAGCGGATTCACAGAGAGGAGAGGCCCTTCCGCTGCCCCGACTGTGGGAAGGGATTCAAGCAAAACTCCATCCTCACCAGACACCCTGGTGATCCCTGTTGGGTGGGGGGAAGGGGTTGGAGAGATTTCTTTCCCTTCTGCTTGTCCTGCTGTGGTTTGGTTGGTAATAAATTCCCTCCCTGTGCCCAGGCTGGGTCTGTTGTTCCCGTTCGGTGCTCGGGGCGGGATCTCTCCTGTTCCTTCTCTCCACTCCCGGGCCTCTCTTCAGCCAATCAGACAATGCGATGAAGAAGATTCAGCCAATCAGGAGAGCAGCTCTGATGACTCACCGGTTGCCGGGCAGACCCGCAGCACCCAGTGTTCCCCACCTGGACCCCGCCCTCCCCGCCCAAACACGATCCCCCGCGGGGTCCCCCCAAGTCCCTCCCCAGTCCCGCCCACAATAAACGGGACTGGGTCTAATTGGGAAACTATTTGGAACACTGGGAGCATCCGGCCTGGGGCAGAGTGACAGCAGGGCTGGGATGAAAACACTACCCCTCCAAAATCAGGGTGGGGAAGGAGTGGGGGGGTCATGGCTGGGCCTGAGGCCACGGGGAGGGGCTGCGGCCGCTGCCCGGTCAGGAGCTCTGTGGACAGAGAAAAGGGGGAGACACCAGGCTGGGGTCTCCAGGGAGAGCACACATGCTCTTGGGGAGGGGGAACACGACCCCCCTGTCCCCCACTCACCCTCTAGCACAAGTAGAAGGCAAAACCCCAGTTCAAGGAAAATGAAGCCCAAATCAGAGCCCTCAATCCCCATCTCCACCCTTCTATGGGCGGTGTCTGGCAGCACCTCTGGGGCTCTGCAGAGGTCAGAGCCTGCCAAAGCCTCTCACAGATATCCCAAGCCCTTCCGACTACCCTCCAATTTGCTCTGAGCCCACCCAGCACTCCCTGAGACCTCTCTGTCACTTTCCAGCCTTCCCCGAACCCATCAAAACCCCTCCTTAGCCCCCTCCCTGTTCGCCCCCACCACCCCAGGACCCCCAAACCCTCTCCCAGTCCCTTCCCAGCCCCACCAGGACTCACCAAGATCCTCCCAATCTCTTTTCAGCAGAAACAACATCATTCCAATACCTGCTTTCCAATCCTTGATCTTTTTCCATCCCCTCCAGGCTCACTCAAATCCCTCCCTGTTACACCCAACACCCCCAAACTCCCTCCCACTGCCCACCAGGACCCCCAGAACCCTATTCCACCCTACTCAGCATCCTTCAAATCCCTTCTCAGCCCTTCTAGACTCTGTACCCTACTCCCAATTTAAACCAGTCTATCTCAAACTCCCTCCCAGTTATTCCCAGCACACCCCAACCCCTCTCCCAGCCCCCCCAGTGCCTCCCCACTCCCCTGCACTGTGGGGTACAGGCTGTGCCCCAGTGCCAGCTCAGGGGGTGCTCCAGGCTGACGTGCTCCACCTGGCACCTGGAGGTGACCCTGCACTGGGGGAGGGGTTCCAACAGCACCAGGAGCTGGTAGAAATCCAGTTTCCACTGGGGACCAGGTGAGTGGCCACCACATGCCCTGAGAGCTCCTGCTGGCCCTGGAACCACCTCAGCTGGATCTGGGCAGGGTAGAAATCCATCACAGAACAGAGCAGGCAGCCAGGACTGGGCTGGGAGCTTGAGGGCCACAGTGAGATGGACACACTGAGGGGCACTGGGAGAGAGTGGGGACACACTGGGATCACCTGGGGGTAACTGGGAGAGATGGGAGAGGGGTAGTGTGGCACTGAGAGGGACTGGGAATGAAATTGGAGAGAGTAGGGGAACACTGGGAATGGATTGGGGCAATGGGAGAGAGGGTGGAGGTTTTGGATTGGACTGAAAAGGACTTGGAATGGGCTGGGAGGGACTGGAGGGGTCACTGGGAGAGAGGGGAGAGATTTGGAAGGGCACTGGGAGGGCACATGGAAGAGAGGGTGAAAGTCTGGGAGTGGAGTTAGAAGGTCTGGGAGTGGACTGGGAATGGAATGACCGTGGACTGAGAGGAATTGGGAGGGACTTTAGTGACACTGCGAGGGACTGTGAGGACATTGGGAGAGACAGGGATGGACTGGGAGAGCCACCAGAGCCAATTAGGGTGAGGAAGCACGAGGCCACAGGGATGGGTATCTTAGTTTGAGAGACAATTTTAAAGAGGGCACTCTGGAGTGAGTGTTGTCTTCTCTGTAGGGTTCCAATAATCCCTTTCCACCAATAGGAAATTATTTGAGGAAACTGGAAAAAACTCCAACAGTTTATTAACCAACAGTAAGCCAACAAGGCAAGAAAAGAATAAAAGGAAATGACTTCTAGATATTAAATTGTCAGACCTTACTCCCCACACACACACCTGGGACAAAAGATCCAAAATGCCAGAGAAAAGAGAAATCCCTGCTCACCACACACCGTACAGGTGGCACCTGTTTTTCCCCCAGGGTAAAAAACCACCCAGGGGCTCTCCCGAAGGAGATGAAAGGCCGGGGCTGTCCAGCCTTGAACTCCTCCCCAGCCGGGCTCTGCGGGCACGGTCCCGGCAGGCGAAGCAGCGGCGCTGAAGCCTCGGGCTGTTTTCTCTCCCGGCTCAGCCCGGCTCACAGCGGCTTTGGGCTGCAGCAGCACCGCTCTGCTCCTGCCGGCGCGGAGCCCCCGGGCTGAGACAGAGCAGCTGCTCAGTTCCCACACAGGGACATCACAGCTCGCCACTGCAGCTGCTCCCAGCCGAGAAAACACCACATAATCATTTGTTTACCTAGACTGAGAACGCATTTCAGCCGGTGTTGAGGTCAGCTCAGCAGCAATTGGAGAAAACCTCGGCTTAAAGCCATGGGAAAACCCTCTGTAGTCATGGGGAGCAAAAGGCTCACTCCCAAGATCCCCGTGTTCAGTTATGTAGATTGTTACTAGAAAGTTCTCAGTTCTCTTTGTGACTATTGGTTATTTTTCGCTCCAGAAATTATAACGTTGTTAATCGCTGTTTCTATTTGGATCTCTCCCTCAGACCCTGCCTTAATTCCTCCCTGCACCCAAGTGTATAAATATCCCTGCTCTACCCTGGACCCTGCTTTTTTCCAGTTTGTTCCTAGTGCAGAGCAAGCCTTCCTGTTTGTTGTCTTCACCTCATAAAAGTTCCTTTTCCGAACAATCGGATCAAAGCGTTCTGTCTCCATAAAAGTTGCCAGAGCTGTTTCCCA
The DNA here is from genome assembly GCA_030060385.1 of Muscicapa striata striata. NCBI lineage: Eukaryota > Metazoa > Chordata > Aves > Passeriformes > Muscicapidae > Muscicapa > Muscicapa striata. Next base: position 7,846 of record JAREIS010000875.1, read on the forward strand.
GGAAAACCACCGGTCAGACTGTCCGGGCTTGGACTGGAGGGTTTCGATCCGAGCAAACACCCACAGTGCACAGAGAGAGCCACGGAAAACCCGAGCAGCGAGGCTTCAAAACGCCCGCACAGAGAACAAGGAGCCTCTCCCTGCCCCGGCCCCACACACATCCTGTCCTGGGCTCCAGGGGTTTAGATACAAAAACCATTCCTTGGGCACAAAGCAGAGGATCATGGAATGTACCATCACAGTAACTCACTCCAAGAGAATCGTGTATACAATAATCACATGTATCTATCCATCTATAAAAGCAGGTACTGAACTCTGGATCCAGCAATGTGCACGTAGGACAGGAGTGGAGAGGCTGAAGGGACACCAGGGACACGGAGCCACTGCCCACAAGGCCCTGGCACGTCCGGCCGGCCAATTCCTGCTGCCCCGGCCAGCCCGGGCTGCAGCCCCAGGGCTCTGCAGGGCGGGGCTGGGGCTGTCGCTGGCACCGTGGCCAAAGCCTCCCGGGGCTCTGGGCACGGCAGGGGCTACAAGGCCACGAGTCCGGGGCTGCTCCGTGCCGCTGCCAGGCTGTCCCTCTGCTGTTGGGTGCCGGGTGTGGCCCTTGGTGACACGGGTGTGTGTCAGGGCCCTCGGTGATGCGGGACATGGTGGTGCTGTCATGAATGATAGAATTTGAGATCGCTTAAAAATCAGTGGCAAGGGTATGAGAAAAAGTCAGATTTAATATTAAGCGACAAAGCACACGAATGCTATTGGCAAGATTCACTCTACTGCCTACAGGAGAGCTAAGGCACAACAAGGGAAAACAAGCAACAACAAAACAAAAAAAAAATCCAGGCAACCAAAACAGAAATGAACTGAGAACTCTCTAGGGGAGTGTGGGTGGGTGTGTGCTGTGTTTAGGTGCATGCGACAAAAGACAGTGTGGGGAAGGATTAAAAGGAACACGGCCTAAAAACAACACTGAAGAGCACTTCAGCTTTTAACCTTAATTTGAAACTCAACTTATACCTTAGGCCTAACAATTCAACAGAGAACAACACTGAACTCACATCTAACTTAACTTATAACTTAACCTTCACAATTCCAGAGAGCAATAACACTTAACAGCATTTTACCTAATTGTTAGCTGTACCTTCCAAGTTGTACATAGCAAATTAATAGAAAAACAACACAGATTATGACTTACATTTAACAACTCGGCAAAAGAATAACACTTAGCAGCATTTAAGTAAGTTCATAACTATAACTGAACCTTCCTTACAGGCCTAACTTAGATATCCAAGGTACTTCCACGTCTAGGAAAGCTGTATTTCTCCCAGATTTGCTATACCATATGTGCAGGGGCACACACAAAGACAGGAACACTCAGTGCAAGCAAGGTACCTGTGAAAATTTCCCCTCAGACCTCAGTGAAACCCTCCCTTCAGATGTTTTTGCATCTCCTGCTGGCCGAAGGATCGGGCCTTGAGGAGTGAGGGGATGGGCCCAGGACACGTCGTGTTCCGGCGATCCTCCAGGCACAGCAAAGCCGAGGGTTTGCTGGCTCTGAGAGCCCCTCAGAGGGACACTGCTGGTCACAGCCCATGGTGGCCCAGGAGAGCTCAAAGGTCTCCTTTGGGATTTCTGTTGATAGGGTCACAAGAGAGTGGGCTCCAGTCATAATGATGTTTCATCCTGGCCACAGTTTGGGTTGGCACTTTCTCTAGAAGTGGGGGAATGCATCACCACACTGGGATCTCAGGGGTGCCCATGGCCTGGATGCCAGGCACCCACCAAAGCCACTCTGATTCTGCCCCTCCAGCTGCAACAGGGGAGAGAAAATTTAACGAAGAACTCCTGGGTCACGTTAAGATGGGGAAACATCCCTCAGCAAGCAGCAAAACAGGAATCACAGACCCAGCCTGGGCACAGGGAGGGAATTTATTACCAACCAAATCACAGCAGGACAAGGAGAAGGGAGAGAAATCTCTCAAACATCTTCCCCTCACCCAAGAGGGAATCATCAGGACTCTGCCCATCGGGGGTCACTGGGGATCATCCAACACCGATCCTCCCATGGGGGATGGAGCTGGAGCAGAGCACGAAGCTCTTCCCACACTCGGGGCACTCACAGGGCTTCCCTTAGTGGAGCCTCCGTTGGTGTCGGGTCAAGTGAGAGCTCCGTGTGAAGCTCTTCCCACACTCAGGACACTCGTAGGGCCTCTCCCCAGTGTGGATGCGCCGGTGTCTGGTGAGATTGGAGTTTTGCTTGAATCCCTTCCCGCAGTCGGGGCAGCGGAAGGGCCTCTCCTCTCTGTGAATCCGCTCATGTAGGAGGCAATTGGAGCTGGTCTGAAACCTCTTCCCACACACAGGACACTTGTAGGGCCTCTCCCCAGTGTGGATGCGCTGGTGTTTTCTCAGGTTGGAGATGAGCCCAAAGCTCTTCCCACATTCCAAGCAGGTGTAGGGCCGTTCCCCTGTGTGGATCACCTGGTGCTGCTGCAGACTGCAGAGGTGGCCGAAGCTCTTCCCACATTTCCCACAGTCGTACGGCCTCTCCCCAGTGTGGATCCTCTGGTGCTGGATCAGCTGGGACCTGTAGCTGAAACCCTTCCCACATTCCAAGCACTTGTGGGGCTTCTCCCCTCCATGAGGCTTCTCCACCAGCTCTGAGCTCTGCCTGCATCTCCGGCCGCCTTCCCGGCTCAGGGAGGGTCTTTCCTCCTCGCAGCTCCCTGGGCTGGGTTTGCAGCCCCTCCTCCTGAGGGGTCTCTGGGACTTTTCTGCCTTCTCCATCTCTCCACTCCTTGGGACTGAAAAATCCTGGTCTGGGGAAAAAACAAGAAGAGATCTCCATGGACTGGGAGTTCCTCCTTTCCCAAGTTCATCTCAGGAAATCATTGGGCATTTTTTGTCTCTAAGAACCTCCCAAACACCACAAGATTCAGCCCCAAAATCTTCCTGTCTCTGTTTGAAAGGCAGGCGTCTACTAAGAAAGGCAGAAGCCTCTCTTTGAAATTAAGAACGTAAACCCCCACCCTCCAAATTATTATAATTTTGAGATTAAGGGGCTCTCAGGCAACATATGGGAATATGAATAGCTCTTCCTAACTAGGAAATTGAAATAGAAATACAGTATTACAAAGAGCAAAAACAAACCCAAAAGACTCACCGATTCAGAATACAACCTGACAGCCTGACAGTCAGGGTGTTGGTAGCAGTCTGATTAAATGGTGGATTCAGTCCTCCTGGACTTACAGATGTGGTTCAGTTGAAGCAGTGGTCCTGTAGAAGGGTGAAGTTTTCCTCTGAAGCTCCAGTGATGATGTGGAATGCTCTGGTTTTCCTTTGGAAAAAAGCTGTTTTTATCTAGGTTGGAAAGGCTTGGCTCCTCCCACTGGGTGAAGCACCTCCCAATAAGATGTTGTAATTTTTTCAGTCATGCAGTGGGACATAATGGCCCATTAACAGAAGATTTATCCCTGGAGGAAGGATGGGTTGTGAAAAAGATAAAGATGACTCCCCCATCTGGTTTAAAGAGATGGCCCATTAGCTGATAATATCTCCCACGGAGATAAGGATCACTGCCCCACCTGGATTAACCAGATGCTGATAAAATGCATACTTTTGGTCACATCCTGTATTGCAATCTAAGACAAGATTTTATTCTGAATTTTATTATTCAAATTATTCATATTTGAATTTTATTATTTATTTTTAGGTTGTTACTAAAAGTTTCCTTTACACTCTTTAAGTTTTAAGCCTGCCTTGCTTTTGCTCCTAATCCTATCTCACAGCAGGAAATGAGTGAACTGAAATTGGCGAACCAAAACCACTACACCACCTTACTTCTGCTACTTACTTCATTTTAGAAACTTGGTTATATTTCTCCTGCCTCGACTCAGTAGTGTTACTTCTCTTATTACAAATCCTCTTTGTTTTCTTTCCCCACAGGTATCACTGGAACCTGTTCCTTCCTGAGCATGCAGACTGGCCAGGAAAATGCAGAAAGCAAAAGTGGAGGCCCAGGCCATTGCAGAAAGGGTTCCCTTCAGCCAGACACACAGCAGCAATTGCCAGGACCTGTCACCTCCCAGCCCATGACTTTAAGGATGCTGTGGTGGCACCAAAGCAGAAGACGCTTGGTGCTCTGATGGAACAGGTTCCTCCAGAGGAAAAGGTGTTGTTCCTATGTGCAGGAACTCTGTGATACCAGCAGTGGAGGAGCAGGGTGAGGGAGATCTCCAGCCTTGGGATATTTCTGCAAGAGCCTTCACCCCTGCAGAGCCTCGGTGAGAGCTGCCAGAGTGCAGAGGGAGGCAGCCCTTTGGACAGGCGTCCCTGCTCCCTCAGAGCCACGGCTGTGAGACAAACAGCCTCATCCCTGAGGATGCAGATGGGCAGGAAATGCCTGGGAGTAAAAAGGAGAGCCCAGCCATGTCCAAGAAGCTGTTCCCAGAGGCAAGTGTCCCGGCAGGAAGTGTCCTGGAGCCACTTGTGTTCAGCCACTCAATATCCCATGCTCTGCCATGGAGGAGGTGACAGAGAGCCTGGAGGGAGCATGTCCAGGAAAGCGGAACAGACTGGACAGAGGGATATTCTGGGTGCTGGGAGCACCTGGATGTGGGAGCAGCCAGCTCCTGCTGCCTTTTGGTGGTGCCTGAGCAGGGCTGTGACGATGCCAGGGACATCCTGCAGCGACATCTCCCCTGTCCGTCTGGGCGTGCGCTCGGTCCCAAAGCTCACCCTGATCCTGAGCTCAGTCTCACTCCATGCTGAGACACACTCACGGCCCCGGATTTAATCTCATCCCAGTGCCAGACTGGTGCAGCCCCAGAGCCAATCTCAAGGCCAGGCCTAAGGCAAATGGCACATTTAGCCTTAACCACAATTCCAGCTCTAATCTAAAACCGAGACCTAACTGCTAAGCCTAGCCCAAATTTCAGCCCCTTGCAAATGCTCAGCCCTAAACAAAATGCCATGTCCAGCTCTAAGCCCCAATCCAGCCCCAGCTGCAACTCTAAGCCCAACCCCAATGGCAGTCTCAAGCTTTAAGGGCAGCTTTGAGCGCCAGCCCACGCTCCAATGCCAGCTTTAGCTTGAACTCCCAAACTCAGCCCCAGTTCCTGCCCTAAGGCCAACACCATTCTTGGACCTAAGCCCAAAGGCAGTCCTAGTCGCACTCCCTAGCCCAAGCCTGGCTCTAAGCTCAAGGCTAGTGTGATAAATATATTACAGTGTTGGCTTTAACAATTGCTAGAAGCAATACTATGTGTTTTATAAGGTTGACTTTTGTAAAAGAAGTTTTGCTAAAGTTGAGAGATCTTTTAAAGTGAATGTTGTGTTGTGATACCAATGCTGAAGAATTGTTTTAATGTTAGCATTTAACCAATGAAGGAATGGAAAGCTGTTGAATGTAATGAAAAGTAACAAATTATCAGGACAGGGACAACTGCACACGGCTGAAAAAGTTGGGATGGTGGAGGAACTGTGTTAAAATGTTTGAATGTGTCTCTAAAACACAGCCTCCTTTTTGTCCTCATTGTCCCATCTGCATCTCCCTCTCCCTTTGCCCACTGGCTGAGGTACTTGGAAGGTTCAGACATCCTGATCCACCTACTGCATGTCCCCCTTAATATGCACCCTTACTATGATATTAATTTCACTGCTTTGACTCCCTCCTCTTCTAATTTTTGTCACTGCCTGCTGTGTCTCCTTAGACAAGAGATCACCTCAGGAGGACATGAAGGTGGTCTGGAATTTGGGTTTTTCCCAATGGCTGCCGAAGAGAGGCTGGAGGAGGCTGTTCTCAGAGGTTTCAAGGTTGTTTATTATTTCTTCTCTTACAAACTCTTTGCCTAGAAAGGAGCGATCTGTTGAGTTTGACATCTGAGGTGGAATGCCTCGGCCTTGGGCCGGGCTTATCTTTTATACTCCTAACTACATACCTAATATTTACAATTATTTTCTAATACACTACAATTTTATTGCACAGTCCAGCTTTGTCCCTATCCAATCTGAGGATCCCAGCATGCCACCCAACATGGATGGCATGGAGAAGAAGGAGGAAGAGACATACCATGCCCCAAATCCTCCATGTTAGCTAAAAACCTTCTAATATAAACTTTCCTAGAAATTCACCTTTTCTACATTCTAACAGTCTAATTTATAATCTGCTTATTTTTGTGGATTGTATTGCTTCCCTCAATGTTGGCAGATTTTTCCAGGGGGTTAAATCCAGCCCCCAAGACTCTTGGGTCCCATTCCAGGGTCTCTGAGACCCCCGCCAGAGGAGACTGGAGGCATTCAGGGAAGACAGGGGAACACTTGGGACTCCCACAATTTTCTCTAGAATTGTGTTTACAATATTTTAATTTCTATTGAGTCAATCTCTTTTCCTGAGTCCTCTTTGGTTTTGGGATTATTCTTGAAAGAAATGTTGGATTTGTCTTTACAAATGAGCTGTGGATCTGCTGGTAGATAAGACCAGCATTGAGAGATAAAAGAAACAATGGGATGGATTCCACTGACTGATGAATGGAAAATGATAATTGCCTTTACAAACCAAGTGTAAGTTTGCTAATAAGTGAATTGAAAGAATATTGAAAAATGTAAAAAGCAATGGGGAAAAACTATGACTTGTATAAGTACTAAGAATCAAAAGGGCCGGTTATACATTAGAGGGGAATCTCAGGTATCAGGCGTTCCAGGAAGTCTGTACCTCTCAAGTATCTCAGCCAAATGAAAAGGAGATAGGGAAATACAGCCGGAAAAATAGAGTAAAAAGAAGGCTGCATCCTCCAAAAATCTGAGACATCCCAGGGCAATGCCCCATGGCCTCTCCCTTTATTCGAATAAAGAAAAGAAGGACACCTCTGTCTCCTTTTTGGACATAAACTTCTGGTGTTTGTGGATTAATTTTCCTGACATTCTCAGAGACCTCATTGTCTGTCCTTGTAATTCCAATGATAAATGGGTGCTTTGCCCCAGCAGTGTTAATTTGCATTTCTAAAACTTCTCGCCTGGCTGCCTGGAACCACTCTGTCTCTTATGGGGCAGCCATTGCATGACTCACATATGGCCCTTCACAATCTGCTTTTTACTTGACATCTTTAGTGTTAGAGAGTCAAGGCATTATTTGATTCTTGCGAAGATGTGCAACAGAAATAATTTCTTCCACAGATAGCCCAGGTATGCAGAGAAAATCATTCCATGACACGTGAGTTGTACTGGATTTTTCATAAATTTTTTACAGCCTGAACCCATTGAAATACATTGGTTTGATGTTCATTCCTTCCAAGGAAGGAATGTGTAGTTCTTAGTATCTGGTTTACTATTGACCCGAATTTCCTTGCCTTTGATTCTGTCCTTCTGATGTTAAACAGGTCCGCACTCCTGGATTTCCTTCTCAGCCTTTTCCAGTCCAGGCGTCTCCAGCTCTGCCCGGGGCTGTGTCTGAGGTGGGTGTTCCTTGATGTTTGCTGATGGTCGATGATGTTTTGTTGATGGTTATCTTTGTAAGTATCTTTTGGGCTATTCCCAGTCTATTGAGATGTTAAACTCATGTTAAGCTCTAAATGAAACTCTTCCCACATTTCTCACGCCCATAGAGCCATTTCCCAGTGTGAATGTTCTGGTGTTCCCTCAGGTGGGAGCTGTAGCAGAAGCTCTTCTCACCTTCCAAGCACTTGTGGGGCTTTTCTTCCTCCTCCATCAAGTGTGGCTTGGAAATGACAAATTCTGGTTTGAGGGGAAAAACAAGGTGGAGACTCCTTGGGCTGGGGGCTTCTCCTGCCCAAATCCATCTCTAGAACATGGGAGGTTTCTTGTGTCCATGAAATTCTCCAAAATACCAAGATTCAGCCCAAAAATCCCCTCCAAGGTGTTCCCCATCTCTGATCTCTCCACTTTGGGGTTCCAGAGGTTTCCCTTCCCCTGGGATGATGGGGCCCAATGGCTCCAGGGGTTCCCACTTCTCCAGGGTCCTGCTTAGGGATGATCCAGGGGCATCTGGGGGTCCATGGGGTCCCTTCTTCACTGATGCCTCACTTTGAGATCCCTGGGATCCCAGGGGTCCCTCCTCTCCAGACTCCCCCCTTTCCAGGCTGCCAGGGGCCCCCAGCTCCAGGATCACCCCTCTCTGCTCTCCCTGCTCTGGAGGTCCCAGGGGTTCCTCTCCTCTGCTCTCCCAGGGGTCCCCAGCACCAATGTCCTCCCCCTGCCGATACTGGGCAATGGCCACACGGACCCCCAAAGATCCCCCAAGGGGCTCAGCTTTGGGGTCCTGCAAGATCCAAACATACACACAGAAAAAAACCTCCCAGGGACTCCAGACAATATTTGGGGCTCAATTCTGCAATCTGTTGTTCATAATTACCTGGGCCCTGTGCCAAGACCAAAGGATCTCCCCTGGCCTATAAATCCAAGTTAGTAAAAGATTTCACTTAAGCCTTTCGCTGACCTAACTGTCTCCAGATGTTCTGAAATACACTATATTGTACCGGCTAAAACAAAATCATAGCAAAACACATAATGAAATTATTTTATTAAAGTTGTAAGGCAAAAAGCAAGCAAAAATGTAAATTTACACAATATCATCTGCCCATGCTGTGGAATTTCATGTACCAATTATAGCTAAGCTTGAAATAACTGTGGGAGATAAAATTCAAGGTTACAGAACCTAGATAACTACACTGCAGTTTGGAAAAAAAAAATTAATTGCTCTTCTACTAGCATACAAGTAAAACATTCCAATAAATATTTTTGAGTATATAAGTTTCTAAATCATAACCTAGCAAAAAAACCCAGTATCAATTTAGTGTAATTCTATATGGTCAATTTTATCAACATTTCTGTTAAAAAGATAAATCTTGCCATGTCACATACACACAGATAACTCTAAATCACTCCAGTAAGTCCTATTAAAATCACACATCACTGAAAGGACCAGGTTAACTTTAACAAACATGTTTCAGTGTGTCCCTTAGCCAGTCGCTGGCTCGTCCCGGTTCCTGTGGGTAGCACAGAGGTGGCTGCGCTGTGCCCGGGGCTGTGCGGGAAAATTCACGTGGCCAGAGGTTTGTGTGCCCAAAGGAGACAGAGGAGTCCTGTAAAAATGACTTTATTTATGAACAAAGGCAGAGGCCACGAGGCATTTGCCATGCGGTCTCTAAAATGCAGCCTTCTTTTTATCCTCATTTTCCCGTCTGCATCTCCCTCTCCCTTTCCCCACTGGCTGAGGTACTTGGAAGGTTCAGATTTCCCGATCCGCTTTCTGCATGTCCCTTTTAATATGCACCCACGCTGCGATATTTATCTTAATTATTTCACTCTGTCCTCTTCTCATTTCTTCAAGAATTAACTCTACAATCTTTTAATTACCATTGGTTCAATCCCTTTTCCTCGGTCTTTGATTTTGGGATTATTCTCAGAGCCCTCACTCCCTGTCCTTTTGTAGCCGTTTCTGGATCAGGCCTGGCTGCCACCTGCATCCCCTTGCTCAGCTGCTGAATGAGCTGCACTCAGCGAGGTGTCGAGCATGGGAAAAAGATGAGAGTTGCTGCAGCACATCAGAGGAGGAACAGCATTGGTTTAACCCATGGTCTGCCAGGGAACCCCTAAAACGCGTTCCATTCCCATCCTTTCTGTCTTTGGACAGGACTATGAGTCCCTTTCTTATTTCCGTTGTTATCTGTTTCACCACTTGACGGTTATAATCGATTTGTAAATATCAGTTGCAGTAATTTCATTTTCCACAAATGTTACCTTCTTTTGTGGTTGGGTTGGGAGGAAGGTCAGGAGCTGAATTTGTCTGGTTGGTTATTATTTCAAGGACAGCTTATAATCATGTAATTCAAGTGATAAATGAGTACTTTTTACTTTTTCCCCCAGCAGTTTTAATTTGCATTTCCAAAGCTCCTCTCCTGGCTGCCTGAAACCAGTGCTACAATTCCAGAGCAGCCATTGGATGACTCACATGCGGCCCCCTTCTAATATGCTTTTTACTTGATATTTTACTGTTAAAGAGTCAAGACATTACTTGATTCTTGCCAGGATGTGCAAAAGAAGTCATTTCATCCGTACATAGTCCGGGTGTGCAAAGAAAATCATTCCATGGCACGTGAGTTTTACTAATTTTTTCCTAAGTTTCATACAGTCTGAATCCATGGGTTAGATGTTGATTGCTTTCAAGTTGAGTAATTCTTAGTATTTCCTCTCCTACTGGACTCGGATTTCTTCTCTGATGTTAATTAGGTCCTATTCTAGGATTTTCTTGTCAGCCTTTTCCAAATCAGGTGTCTCCAGCACTGCCAGAGAGTGTGTGTTCCCGATGTTTGCTAATGGTCCTTGATGTTCTGTTAATGGATGTTATCTTTGTATCTTCCGGGCTATTCCCAGTCTGTTGAGATGTTAAACTCGTCTCTGTTGACTAGTGATGCATCCCTTTAAAAACCCTGTAAAATTCCTTTCCCCAATTCAAAGGCAAACCAAGCTGGAGAAATGAAATGAGATTTCAAAAAATGTAGGGTTGGTGTATTTTCCAGCAATTGAATCCCCCCCAGCCCAGTGTGTGGGTGTAACTGAGAGCCAGAGTGGAATTGTGCCGCTGTGTTCCCCAGCAGCTGTGGCAGTGCAGGCACAGAAAGCAGCCAAGCTGCAGCAGTGGCAGCAAGGATTGGCCCCAGTGGCTGGAGATGCCAAAGGAGAGTGGCCAGGCAGAGGATTTGAGCAGAGGATGTGTGGGCAGGCCCAGGGGCTTCCCCCACTGTGGAGCCCTGGCTGCTGCTGCGTTGCCTTCAGTGCAGGCTCAGTGGGGCCTCCCGTGCTGGTGCTGCAGGCGGGAAGTGCAAATGTGCGGGGCTGGAGAGCCCCTGAGCCCAGGGTGAGGGGTCCCCCCGTGCTGAGCTGTGCTGGGGCTGTTTCTGTGCTCAGGGACACTTGGCATGGGCCACGGCACTTGGCCACCAGTGGGGCTTCTGTGCACTCCTCAGGCAGAGTGTAGGTCTTGGTCTAATTGCCTTTCCTTAATCAGAGCGTGTCTTGGAACTCTTTTCCCTTCTCCTGCCCTTGCAGAGCCATCCATGAACACATTTTGTCCCTGAGGCCAGGGAATGTCTCCTCAATCTCTCCTGTGCTGGCTCTGGAGCTCTGTCCCTTGAATGCAGCCATGGGTTTGTTGCCAGCCCCTGTGCAGGCTGTTCAAACAGGAGGCTGGGTTAAACCCTTCCCCTGTCCTCAATTTTAAATCCTCCTGTGCCACTGAACAAGTTTCATTCTGTAATCACTGAGCACTGCTCATCCATGTAGAGGCTCTTTTGGTTATCAGAGCTTTAACTTGGTGCCAGACTTGAACAACAGGAGATCCTCCTGCCGTCAGGTTTTGGGCCTCAGGTCCCAAAAGCTGTGGCTGCACAATTCTGCAGAGAATGAGGCCATTCTGGCCACCGGGTTAAACATTTTAGCAGAAGAGTTCCTTTGGCATGGCCCTGTGTAATATCCTTTTTTTAAGAGACCAGGTTCACTATCCTGGTAAATTTTAAAAGGTTTAATAATTGACAAGAGACAAACAATAAGCAAAAGGTTGTAACAGCACCATGCTTGGCCTTCAGAAACACTTCCTTAAATGCATCAACCTGTTCATAGGTCCTCATGAATTAGTCAAAATCATTCCAAACCTGTTCTTCGACATTTTTTCCATCCCTGGGGGTCTGTTGTCCTATAATCCAAGAATGTGAAGAATTTCCTTTTTATCTTTTTTATTCTACCATTCTCTGCCACTTCAAGGCAAAATACAGTTTAGCATCCTGTGTGAGTGGGCATCCCCAGAAAGCATCTTTGACATCAAGTACTGAATGGTGTCAGTGTGAGGAGGGAACCTGGTTCAAGATGGTGTAAGGATCTGAGACTGTGAGGTGCCTGGGTTTAATAATCTCATTTATTATTCTTAGGTCCTGCATAATTCTGTCAATTCCATCTGATTTCTTGGCTGGCAGGATAGGAGCATTGTAGGGAGAGATCCCTGGCTCCAAAAGCCCTGCCTTTAGCAGGGACTCAATAAGAGGCTGTGAGCCCTTCCTTCCCTCCCTTGGAATAGGGTATTGCTTTTAGACACCACTTGTTCTGGTTGCTTCAAAGTCCATTGGAGAGGCTCCATTTCCAATTTTCTCTATTTTCCTGGAGCTGCCCACACTTCTGGGTTCACTTCAGCATAGCACTTGCCAGACATCTGCCAGACAAAGGCACAACTCTGTACAACCTTTACAGTATTAATTTGTATTCCCAAATCAGCCATCAAATCTATTCTCAGTAAATTACATTAAGAATTAGGAAGAAATAAAAGCTCCTGCATTTCAAACACATCCCCCACATCTTCTAACAGTGGTGGAATAAAACACACCAGCTTATCTTTCCCACTTATCCCCTAAATACTGCTGTCTAAATCCCTTCTGGATTTCCCCTATTGCCCCTCTGGATGTCTGTGTCTTTGATTACCTCTGGGAGAATGTGCAAACTCCCTCAACATGCTCCCAAGGGACCCTTCAGAGAGATTTTGGGATCATCATCCCTTTAGCCAGGAGCCCTTCCTGGCTTTTCCTTTCTCCCCTCCATGGGTGCCCTGCCATGTTTAGTCCCCGAAGATCCCACTGCACTCACTGATGAGATTTTCAGAGCTCTCTGGCTGCCGACTCTTCCCAGCCCCCTGATGTGTCCCTCGTCTGTCTCCTGGTCACTCTCGGGTCCCCAGTCCATGCCCAGTGCCGCCGCCCCCCAAGGGAGCCGATCACCCAAACTGGGTGAGGCACCTTCAGCTCCACTCGCTGCCCCCGCCCCGGACAGGGGAAGGAATTCTGGCCGAGCCCCAAGGTGTGTGGAAAACTTCACATCACCAGAGGATTCTGTGCGTAGGAAAGACAGAGGAGTCCTGTGAAAGTAATTTCATTCACAGGAGAAGGGGCAGAGGCCATGGGCCATCTGCCATGGGGTCTGTGCAGTTGCCAAGGCCGGGCCCCCCCGCGCTGCCGTGGCGGGAGCGGCTGCAGTGGGGACCGAGTGCGGGCGGGAGCGGCCGAGAGCCCAGCGCTGCCCCAGCCCGAGCTGCCCCAGCTCCATCCCTGCCCCTGCGTTGGGATGCTGTGGGTTTGGGGGGAAGAGGGAGCCGGCAGGGGGTGCTGGGCCTGGGGGCAGCAGGAGAAGGGAAGGAGAAGCAGGGCTGGAGAACAAAATCGTCAAAGGATGCACCTGGGAAGAAAAGGTGGGATTGTGGAGGAGGAGGAGGAATAATAGGAGGGAGAGGAATGTGAGGAACAGTAGGGACACAGGAGGAGGAGGAGCAGAAATGGGAAGCAGCACAAGGTTCCACCCCTCCCTGTATCTGCAGCTTCTCTGCCAGCTCCAATAGCCTCTTACCCCCCACATGCAGCGAGTGACTGGAGAGGGGAATCCATGACTTTTACAGTGGTGAATCTTGCTGTTCCTGAGCTTTATTGGATTAAATCTTGGTGCATTGGTTTTTTTATGGGGCCTGAATCTTTAATATTTTGCGGGAGTTTTTGTTTGAATCTGGGTGTTTGGGGCACTTTTGATCTTTGTTGTGATATTTGGAGGATTTTTGGGCTGAGTCTTGGTGTTTGTGAGGTTCTTGAAGACACAAAGTGCCCAGTGTCTTCCTGAGGTGAACTTGGGCAAGGAGGAACCCCCAGTCCAAGGCATTTTCTTCTTGCTTTTTTCCCTAACCAGGATTTTGCATTCCCAAGGCATGAGCAGATGGCAGAGGTAGAAAAGCCCCAGAGATTCCTCAGGAGGGGCTGCAAACCCAGCCCAGGATGCTGCGAGGAGGAAAGACCCTCCCTGAGCCGGGAAGGCGGCCGGAGATGCAGGCAGAGCTCAGAGCTGGTGGAGAAGCCTCCTGGAGGGGAGAAGCCCCACAAGTGCTTGGAATGTGGGAAGGGTTTCAGGTGGAGCTCCAAGCTCCTCCGGCACCAGATGATCCACACTGGGGAGAAGCCCTACGAGTGTGGGAGATGTGGGAAGAGCTTCAGTACAATATCTCATCTGCTGCAGCACCAGGTGATCCACACAGGGGAGCAGCCCTACACCTGCTTGGAATGTGGGAAGAGCTTTGGAGACAGCTCCAACCTGAGAGTCCACAAGCTCATCCACACTAGGGAGAGGCCCTACAAGTGTCCCAAGTGTGGGAAGAGGTTTCAGACCAGCTCCCATTGCCTTAGACATGAGCGGATTCACACAGAGGAGAGGCCCTTCCGCTGCCCCGACTGCGGGAAGGGATTCAAGCGCAACTCCCATCTCACTGTCCACCGGCGCATCCACACTGGGGAGAGGCCCTACGAGTGTCCTGAGTGTGGGAAGAGCTTCTCACTGAGCTCAACCTTGACCCAACACCAACGGAGGCTCCACTAAGGGAAGCCCTGTGAGTGCCCTGAGTGTGGGAAGAGCTTCGTGCTCTGCTCCAGCTCCATCCCCATGGGAGGATCGGTGTTGGATGATCCCCAGTGACCCCTGTTGGGCAGAGCCCTGGTGATCCATGGTCCTGCTGATCTGTGTTGGGAAGACACCTGGCTGGGGGGCTGTGCATCATCCTGTCTCCCTGCAGGCACCTGGATGAACACAGGGACAGTAACGTCTATTGGGATGCAAAGCAACATTTGGAATTCCTTATTTAGATTAGATTTGTTGACTTTCAACCCCAGAGAGCATTCTGTGTTCAGTCCTAACTTCTGGTGGCAACCAGGAATGCTGGAATGGTCTTGGAGGTCTTTTCTCATGTGGTGGTTTATAAAGATTTCCTCAAATTTTTTATCTGCCGAGACCTGGGCAGACTCCTTTTGTCTGACAAGAGCTCATCAGTTTTGGATTTCTAATATTGACACATTGTTACAGCAGTAAGCAAGTTTTTGCCTCTTTGTGAAACACACACGTAAAGACAAAAAGCCCCGGGACAGTTCTCTTTCCCTTTCAGCCTCTCACACAGTAACACCAGCCCAGGCCCCTCCACTTTGCCCGGGCCGGGCAGGGGCAGGCGGGCTCTGACTCAGAGCTCAGGAAGCTGCCGGGCCCCGTTTCCAGCCAGGGACCCCGATATCCAGGGAAAGGAAAGGCAAGGCCCGTTGCTCACATCCCTGCCCCCCGGCACGGCCGCGGCTCGGCAGAACCCTGCCCTGCCCCGGCCCGGAGCGGCTCGAACGGCCGGGCCCGCCCCGCTGCCCACGGGCCTGGGGAAAAACAGCTGAGCCCCGTTCTGGCAAGGCCCCACAGCCTTGTCTGCTGGGCAGGGTGGAGGAAGAACCCCCGGCCCGCGGCTGGAATTGAGTGCAGCGGGCGCCGGAGAACAGCCATGAAACCAGAAACTCATCAGCGCTTCTCTGACTAAACCCTGCAGTCCTCACCCAGCCCCCAGCGTGGCCTGGAAAGACTCTTTATTGTAAATAACTCAACAGCCCCACCTGGAAAAAATCACAAAACCCTCTGCTGCCCGGGCAAGGTATTAACTCTTTCAATGTCCAGAATAAAACTTTACAGATACTTTATTCTCTCTTTCTCCAAAAAAAAAAAAAAAAAAAAAAAAAAAAAAAACCCAAAATTATATTACACACAGAAACAATATAAAAACACAGAAATCAAACAAAAAGAGAAGTCAAATGCTAAATAAAGAAAGAAGCAAAGTTGTGAACTAAAATTTCTCTTTTTTTTAAACTATGGGGAAAAATCTCTTATTTCCCTATGACACATAAAAATATTATGAAGGGAATATGATTGCTCTAACTGTAAGTATAAACAAAAGCATTAATATTAAAGTAAGAAAATGTTAAAATTGCTGTAGTCCCCTAAATTTAAAAAATAAAAAAGCCATGGCTGTTTCCCCCCCCAAAAAAAGAAAAAGAAAATAACCTCTGTTCTCAAAAATAAAGTAAGTTGTTGCTTAATCTGATATAATCCTTGAAGTTTGCCTCATAAATTAATATAGTCCTTAGTAAAAGTTATGAGGAAAACTGTTATTTTGAAAAAAGGGTTTTTAGATAGTAATCAGATTTCAATTCTCCCAGGTGGCTAATCCCTCTAATATGAAAACCAAACAAAAACTTTCTTGTGAAGAAATCTTCATAGATTAAAAAAAAAAATCTCCTCTTTCAAGTATATTTGTAAAAGTTATTTTAAAGTTGGTAAATTGGGTCTTTTTTTGTACATTTTTAGTATGAAAAAATAATGTAAAGTTTTATTCTAGGGTTTTTTTTTTTCTTATAGTTTCTAGTAATAAAATTTCTCTTTATACCATTTAAAGTTAAACCTGTGTTTTGCCTTCCTCCTAATCCTATCTTGCAACAAAAAAAGTTCAAATTAATAAACCAGAACCAGTACATCCAACCTCAGATATTCCTGGGTTTTGATTTCCTGTTGCCCAAGGGTGTCTTCTGCAGCAAAGTGCTGATGGACTGGGGCAAAGACCAAGATTTTGGAGACAGTGAGATGGAAACCCCTCCAAACAAGGTTCTTCGACCCGAGCACGTGGATCCTCAGCTTGCATAAACACGGAAATGCTTTTCTTTTGGCCTTGATTTGCTTTTGATTTCTCTTCAGCCCTTTAAAACATCCAACACTAAAAATAAAGACACTGAACTGAGACATGAGTGGGGACATGGTGGGACATGGCCAGTGACACGTGGGGACATGGCCAGTGACATGTGGGGACATGGTCACGGCTGGTGCCATGGGGGGAACTTGCAGGGGCTGTGGGGGATGCTGGGTTTGAGGGAGTTGAGGGTTCCTTGGAGGCACTTGGGGCTTGGTGAGGGCTTTGGGGACCCCAGGCCGAGCGGCTCCGGCTGCGCTGGGAGACCCTGGCGGAGGTTCTGGGGCAGCTGCTCAAGGACCCCCTGCCCTGGAGCCCCAGCCGGGCATTGGGCTCCTGGAAGGGAATGAACGTCCTTGTCCCCAGGAGGGAAATCCCAGCACCCCCAGGGTGTCAGGGGCAGCTGAGATGCCACAGGAGAGAGGTGAAAGCCAGACAGAACTGTCCCCCTCCAAAACTACACCCCAAAAATCCCAGAAATCAGGGGTTCCTCCCAGGAAAAAGGTTCCAGGTGGTGCCTGAGGGAAAACGTGCCTGGAACCCCCAAAACCAATTAAGTGGGACAGGGATGTTGGACTGGGGGGCAATGGGGAAAGGGGGGAAGAGTAGGGGGAACAAAGGGGACTGGGACCCCCAAATTGCATTGGGAGGGGTCCCACTCTGTAACTGCTTGACTGGCAGCCTCGTGGTGGAGGCAGAGCTGCAGACAGACAGGACACACTGCTCACCTTGTGCGCACAACAGTGACAGTTTATTCCTGGAGGCTCCCGTTTATTGGGGGTCCAAAATCCTCATGCCTGAGCATATCATTGCTTGAGGTCTTGGTGCTGCCCAGCTCCTTTGGCCAATCCCATGCCTGCAGCCCAGGTGGAATCCGACCAGGTTAAATCCACCCGGGGCGGGCCCATGGTACCGAGCTGGCTTTCCAAGGCAGCGCCTATTGCAAGCAGCTTGCACTGCAGCAACTGCCCTTTCCTTTTTTATTAAAAGGGTAAAAACGCTCTGTGACACCCATCTGTGAGGGCACATTGCAAACAGGGTGGCGGTAGACAGCATACATCTAATTTGGGATGAGGTTTCTCACTGGAGCTGCAGCATTCATGCCTGAGGAGCTGTTGGGTGAGAACTATTAATCAAAGGCTCAGTGTTTAGTAGTTACAACTGTTGTAATAAACCAGCCATGATTCCATTTTCTTCATGCAGGAAAACCCAATTCTTTCTTCACACAGCTTATTCTTTACAGTTTTTACAGACCTCGTGTGTAACTCTGGTTAATAGTTTTCTTCCCAATTACTCCATTGGTTAGTAAAAGGTATTTTACTTGTCAATCAAATTTCTCTATTCTTGGTTAGTTTACATATTTTGTTCACTGATTCTCATTAGACATATTTCTTGTTTATTGCAGGTGCAAAGGGTTCTTTTATGAGAATAGCTTGCTGTTGTTAATTGTTTTCATGCTTAAGATTGTTTTCACATGGGAACAAGCAAGTTTCTTAACTAGCTCTTGGAAGGGTGTTATCTCATTGATGTTATCACTGGTTATCTACTAGATATGGGATAATATACATAAAAGACCAATTTAAATCAACAAAACAGCAAATTCTATCATGTCATTAACACAAGGTTTCACAGCATAAGAAAACAAAAGAATAATGTCCAATGTCTTCTAGGGAAATGGAAATAAATTACCATTGTTTTAAAGTCCAATTAGTCCATAGCTGGAAATGTTGATCTTTGACATCACTGAATGAGCTCTTGGATCCTGGAACAGGGAATAACTGAAGAAGGTTGGTAGGAACATTATAGCATGATGATGCCCTAAGGCTTTTGTTGGCAATTTGCCTCTAAATTTCCAGACACAGCTGTGTCCCTTCAGTCATACTTCTCTTTTCGTTCTGACCACGAAAGCTGCATGTGATTAGCTTGTTTTTCTTCCCACTGGGCCTCATTTTCTTGGAGGCAATTGATGTTTGGCTGAATAAACAGGTGATTACTTTGAACTTGTTGATGATAAAAATACATGCATACCTTCTCCTTAAGTTAATGAATTAATTAGACTTTGTCATTGTACATTCAATTGAGGAGCCTTACCTAAAAATATTTTAATTTTTTGTATAAATATTGCAATTTTTAAAATGTAAATATATAAATATTTAGAAGCTGATTCTTTGTTTTAAAAACAGCATGCATGACTCTTGCCATGGACATGAAGGGAACATCAAACAAAACCATATATGTAGTAAACCAAAACCAGCAATCGGGGTTAATTCAGATACAACAGTCCCAAACAATTCCGATAAGAGACATAATTAATAACACATGTGAAATTAAATTATTACCAAGCACTAAAACATTGCAGCATCATCCCAGTGTCTGCAACAGCTGATAAACCTCAAATCGGTGAAGAATTGGATAAACATCTCTTGGGGGTTGGTTTTTTCCTTTCCTCTCTGCCTCTGGAATTTTTTCCCCGTTGAAAGCCAAATATGTCATACCAGAGGATAAAAATGAAAGTCTTATATTGGCCCAAATGGAATTAAAACGGTTCAGTGAACAAAATGGATTAAAAAAAAAAGGGGGGATTGTTATAGATGAACATTGGGTTTGTTCACTGAGGAATTAGAAGATGAAGCAAATAAGGGGTTAAAAAAGTCATTAAGTAGTAAAAGAATGGAGCAACAGTTGTGGTTAATGAAAAGGAGAAGTAGTTAACATTTGCAGTCGCTTGAGCCATTATATTTAGCTTTTGTGATAACAATTTTTGTGGTTGTCTGCAAGAGTTATATTAAGATTTGCAGGGATTGCAAGAATGTGTGCAACCATGCCATATAAGGGGACAGTCTACTAATAAGACGTGCGAGGAAGACCACCAGCCTTCATCAGACGACCACCGAAAGGCAAAAGAAGACCCCCTAGTAACAACACAACGCAGGCGCAGAGAGACTTTCGAAACGTCACGGTATAGGAAGAAGGACTGTCTATAAATAAAGTATGGTTTTGCAACATTGTGTGGCTAAGCAGAGGTGCGTCCTCGCTTACGCTGCCCAGCGCTGTTTTTGCCTGTTATTGCTTGCTTTAACACAATAAATTCTAATTGGCTTTTTAACTCAGATTGGACTACGAGTTCCCTATCTATAACAAAATGCTAAAAAGCACTGATGGTTAGGTACTAGCACTGGAAGGGGAGTCGCCCTGTTTTTCTGGGAGTTTCTCTTGGAGGGTGGGGGAGGGTAGGAGAGGGAAAGGGGGAACACCATGAGATTAGAAAGAGGTCAAGGAGGGTGGGGGGCAGTTGCTGGCTCTCACTCATTTTTGGCTTTGGAGGAAAAAGGTCGTTGCTACCCACCCCCACCATCCCAAAGCCGGGAGCTGCCTCTCTGTTTTGGCCCCTCATCCCTGCTTGGATGCCCTCCCGCTTCAGCTTGCTGTTTGCCGAGTGTCCCGCCTCTCCTCCATCCCCTTCCCATCTGGGACACAGCCACCATCACCCCCAGCACTCCTGCAGCTGCGCAGGATCGTCGCATCTGCCCTGTCCACCGGGAATCTGCCAGAGCTCCCTGCACACTGTGACAGGAACTGCACCACAGGGGAAAAGTGCCTGAGGCCGAGAAGGACTGGAACTGGGTTACTGCTCTGTTTGTTGTGAATTCCATAGTGGTTGTTTTGTTTGCCTTGTTATACATACTAGTAAAGAGCTGTTATTCCTATCCCCATATCTTTGCCTGAGAGCTGCTTAATTTAAAAATTATACTAATTCACAGGGAAGGATTTACTTTCTCCATTTCGAGGGAAGGCCCTGCTTTCCCTAGCACACACCTGTCTTTTTTTCCAAACCAGGAGAGATTTTGGTGCCCAACGGTGGCACCTGAGGGCATTGTGAGGAAAAACTGAAAAGGAATAACAGCTCTTGAGGGACCTAAGTTTTTGAGTTAGGTGGCACCATGTGGTCTAGCTTACCCCAGTTCGGGTTTCACATAGTCACAGCTATGTCTCTCCCATTTGCAGCCCCTTATCTAAACATGGGTCCTATAACTAAGGCTACTGTAGCTGTTATCCAGTTCATTTTGTGGGTTGATAAGGTGAGGAATTCATGGATTTTTAATTTCCTCTGGAAGATGGGTACATGGATTCAGAGCTATCACACTCTAACTATATGTTTTTGGGATTACTTTAGTAATGGTACTTACTGTGAGGAAGTGACAGGAGGGGCAATTTTCTCCCAAACCTTCACCCAGTTTTTGGGTCACCCCACCAGTTTTTGAAGGGTTCCAATCTCCTCTAAATGCTAATGATATCATCCAGTGTCTTGTGTTGCTGATATGCCTGTTCAACCTATTCTAGTTCACATTCAGAGATAAGGGGATATTGGCTTGGATAACCCCTCTGATACCTACCCCAGAGACTAGGGATGCTGCCCCAGAGCCTGATCCTGCCCCACAGCCCACCTCAGAAAGGAACCACCCAGAGTGGGTGGGGTTCTAGTGAAGGAGATAGGCCAGATACTGAAGGAGTGCCTTTCCCCAGCTGGTGAGAAAACCCTCCCCTGCCCTAGAAAGGGAGAGTCTGATTGTTTTGCAGTGGATTCCACAAACATTACATCTGTCCAGGTTCCAACTGAACTGAAAGGCACTCACAGCCAGCAGCAGTTGCCCCTATGGAAAGTAAAAATTTTAAGATGAAAACAAAGCACCTAGATAATAAGGATCAGCAAGGAGGGCCAGCACAAACAGCAGGAGAACCAGATGTTGAGATTGTCACTGAGTCCCTGTTTTATGAAATCTTTGTAATCTACAAAAAGACATTGCACGATGCTGCAGTGAGGCTTTTACAACTTGGTTACTTCAGTCAGGGACCTTATGGATACAGGTGTGCAACTGGATGATACTGAGGCAAGAAATTTGGGACCTTTAACCCAGGACTCAGGTGTGGATCCGGTATTTGTACGGGACCCAGGCCCCATTTCCCTCTGGGGGCAGCTTTTAATGAGTGTGAGAGAGAGGTTTGTCCACAGAGAGAGAATGCAGGAGCACCACCATAGAATGTGCTGGAAGACCCTTGAGGAAGGGATCCAGCAGCTGAGAGAAGTGGCAGTATTGGAGGTACTCTTTGGGAGGGATGGACAGCAAGACAATGACCCTGACAAGGTCAGGTGCACAGGGCAGATGTTGTGGAATCTGGCAAACCTGAGGCCATCTCAATATACCACTTTTATTGCAAGAACTAATGCTGATAACAACTGAGAGACAGTGGGTGCTGTCGCCAATAAGCTGAGGAACTATGAGAGTGCGATCAATGGCCCGATGCAGGCTCATGTCTCTGCTGGGATTAAGAGCCTCCAAGAGGAGATGAGGGAGGAGGTGAGGAGGAACAGTTCCCATATGGCACCTGTGAAAGTCACAGGCCCCAAAGTCAGAGCCCAACGTCCCCCAGCTAGGGAGAGAGGATGCACCCCACAGGCTGACCTGTGTTCTGTCTGCATGGCCATGGGGAAGACATGAGAAGGTGGGATGGGAAGCCACTTCTGTCCTGGCAGCACGAGTGCACCAACTCAGGGAGTTCCACTAAAGTGAAGGAGCCTCAGCCTCCCATAACCAAGGTGCTGTGTATTACAGAAGGGAAGATGATCTGTCGAATCCCCTTGAAGGAACCTCTAGTATGTATGCCCAGGAAGGAAATAATAAGCAGGGCTAGAGGGGCCCTGTATCTAGATAGGGAGAGGCACAGGAAAAACGATGTGGATCCAATGGCCTGGCTCATCAGAGACATAGAAATAGAGGCATTAGTTGATATTGGTGTGCAGTGTACCCTAATGCCATTGGGATGTGGTGGCAGAACCTGTTTCCACTGCTGGGATGATGGGGGAATTGTAGGAATTGACTCTGTTGGAAGCCAAAGTGAGCCTGACTGGCAAGGAGTGGCAGAAACATCCAACTGTGACTGGCCCAGAGGCTCCATGTATTTTGGGCAAAGACTTCCTCCGGAACAGCTACTACAAAGACCCAAAGGGACTCAGGTGGGCTTTTGGAATAGCTGCTGTAGAGGCAGAGGGCACTGAGCAGTTGAACACCTTACCTGGACTGTCAGAAAATCCATCTGCAGTGGGACTCCTGAAAGTGACAGAGCAACAAGTACCAATTGCCACCTTGACAGTGCACCACGGGCAGTATCAGACAAATCAAGAAGCCATGATCCCCATCCACAAGATGATCCATGAGCTGGAGAGCCAAGGGGTGATCAGTAAGGCCCACTCACCCTTCAACAGCCCCATCTGGCCTGTGCCAAGTCTGATGGAGAATGCATATTAGCAGGCAGTTCTATTCTTCATGGCTATTTCCACCCCAGTACTGCCCCACATGCTGCACCCTAAGGCAGTTGCCCACCACTGCTGGCACAAGGGAACTGGCTCAGGGAGCATTACAGTTCTAGAGAGGTTTGCACCTGGCACAGCCTCTCGTCCTGATGGCAGCAGTTTCCAGGGACGGGGCAAGAGCAGCAGTGGATGCACATGATAATGCCACTTGTTCCTTGGTGCATTTGAAAACTCTTGTTTGACATGTTAGATTTAAAAGGTCAGTATAAATCAAAGCTTTAGACTTGACTATGAAATTTTTTAGAGAACAAACTTCCCTCCAAAG
The DNA here is from genome assembly GCA_030060385.1 of Muscicapa striata striata. Taxonomy (NCBI): domain Eukaryota; kingdom Metazoa; phylum Chordata; class Aves; order Passeriformes; family Muscicapidae; genus Muscicapa; species Muscicapa striata. The sequence continues at coordinate 31,057 of JAREIS010000875.1, forward strand.
ACACCGGCGCACACCAGCACATCCGTGCTGCACAGACACCCACCCACGCACAGTCTCCACCAATGCACACACGGCCACAAGCACAAGAGCTGTTGTACTCAGAGAGCTCGTGCACACTGATACGTGCAGTGTCATTAACACATAGAAATCTCCCTCCCAGTGCACAGGGGTTTGGGGCAGTTTTCCCATTTTGGGGGAAATCAAAGCCATGCACTGATGCTCTTAATTAGGGAGTAGCAAAAATGAGGCTCCAGGGCTTCCCCCTGAGCCGGAGCCAGCAAACATGCAGGGCTGGGAAAGGCGTGCCGGGAGCTGCGGAGAACTTTGTTTGTGTTTCCAGGCCAATCCCGCCTCGGGCCCGGGCCCGTTCCAGGGCTGTTCCTCATCTCCGGCTTTCCCCTCACACAGCCCGGGGGGCCCTGAGAGCGCGGGCCGAGGCTGTGAGCCGTCTGCAGTGCCCGCCCCTCGCTGCCATTGGCTGATTCTGCTGTCACTCCTGATGCTCGCGCGCTGACTGGGCAGAGCGGGGACAAGCCCCTCCCCTCTTCCCCTTTCCCGGTTGTCAAAGGCGCCATATTCGTGGCCTCACCGGGCTCCGGCCGCTGCCGCTGCTTCCGCAATGGCGCCTTTCCGCGCGGGGGTTGCTCTGATGGCGGCACCGTGCCCGTCCTTGTCCCGGTTTTGACCAATCAGCTCGCGATAACAAGGAGTGACAGCAGATTCAGCCAGTCGCAGCGAGGGGCTGGCTCTGCACGCTGCACCGTCTCCCCTTCCTTTTCCCCTATCTCCACCATTTCTCGCAAACCTCGCCTGAGGGGCGGTTGCTGCGCTGGGCCCGGCCCGGGGAGGAGCCCGAGGAACCGCTGCTGCCCTGAACCACCAGGAGCTCGGGGTGAGCAGGAGCTGAGGGCGGTGGGAGTTGGGGGTGTGTCCGGGACGGAACCGGGACCTAGCTGCAACTTCGGCGTGAGTCCGAGGCGGAGCAAGGGATGTTTGTGAGAGGCCGATACCTCCCTGTCACCTCCCTCCTCACCCTGGCAGGGAACAGAACAGAGAATGAAAGGTTTGAATGTTTCGAAAAGGGTGGGGACAGTTCAAACACTAGTCACGGGCACAACATACTTGACTTGAGGGAGTTAGTTGAATTTACCATCAGACAAATGAGAGCACGACAATGTTATAAATGAGAAACAAAAATCTCGATATTCAGCGAGATTCAGATGGCTTTATTTTATACAGAAGCAATGCAGCGCTAGGTAACGTGAGGGGTCACTGCCCCCTCCACGCTCCATCGAACTTGAGTTTGCAGTCTCTGTTATAGTATGGTCTCTTGTTGCCATCAATAATTTTTTGATTTTTGCTGTCACAATTTTGCCAGGCAAGCAGGGGTGGTTGAAATAAACATCTGTAAAGTGTCTGGGCAATAGTCAAGTCTCATAGATAGCCATCGGGTCTTGGTAGATAAAACCAGCAAAAGTCAGGAAGTCTTTGTAGGCAGCATTGATCGAACAGAGGGAGGAAGTCTGAGCTTGAAAATCTATCGGACCATGGGAAAGTAATTTTGCAAACTGGTAGTAGATACAACTTATTTAGAAAACATAATATTCATAACGGGGATTTAAAAGAGAATGATTTGATCATATGTTTTCCTTTATCTAGTGTTTATGCTTCATTTCAGACCTAAGTATTCTGGTTTATACAAACCCCAATTCTTCTATGATAAACATGAGTCTTTTATCAATTATCACAATTTCCCCACTTCTTTTTTTTTTATCTGATTGATACATATTCGGGCTTCAAATTTTGTCAGTAGTTTTTGTACTAGATTTAATTCATTCACTGCTGTTAGTTTTGTTGTTGACTCAGGATTTATTGGTATTGTAGCACCTTGCATGCCTTGAACCACCAATTGGATTATTCAAATGAAGGGTGGAACAAGAGAAGAGATGAACAGTAGTCCTAATAATGCACATTAACATAAAACTTAGGTTTTTTCACTGCACTCCCCCTAATAGGTTATTCCACTAATTATTATCTGGCACAGAGTTGCAGGTTTGTACAGGTTCATGGGCTGTTTTATTTCTTCTGCAATTTTAGTAATTACTTCACCATTATTATCAATTTCTAAGCAGCATTCAGAATTACTGAACTTCCCACACACTTCTCCTTCTTCAGCTAGTAGATACTCCTGGGCTAGTTGATTTTGATTTACTGCTGCTCTAGTTTGAGTAAGTTGTTTAGCTATCAATTCCATTGCTTAGGCTGTTCAATTGCAGGTAATTTCTATTATGGCTTGTAGCCTGATAATTCTATTTAGCATATAAATTGGAGTGTGATAGCCCCAGCTCCCATCTTGCGCCCAGGTCTGGTTCATAGTACTCGATAATTCATTCTGGGGGCCATTTATCATCCTTCCAGATTTGTGTTCCCCCTATGGGTGGGCTCCTTTTCTTTTGATACAAAGTTTTGTACAAGGGAACTCTGAACACTCTATTACCCTTTTCCTTTGGTAATGTAAAAAACGCAGGCTGGATCATCCCTAGAGTACATGTCCCTCTCCACCTTTCTGGCAGGGTATTATAAGCTGTTTTCCCACAGATCCAAAATATTTTGTCTGGGGCTTTCCAGTTTAGTTTAACCGATTCAGGTTGTTGCCAATAAGTTCTTACACTTTTTACTTCTTTGTATGGGTTAGCTCTATTCTTATTATACCAGCAAAATCCTGTAACATTGTTCTTTATACCATTACCTTTACTTAACTTTCCCCAATATCCTTTTGGAGCTTCGGGCCACCAAGACTGACTGCTTGTATTTGTAATCAGAATAGTCTTACAGGGGAAGTGCCCCGCATATTGGATAAAGTTAGTTCCCTGACGTGTTATACATACCTCTCCTGTTACCTCATGACTTAGAACTCACCCTTTAGGTCTATTGACTCCCCTCGATATTTCCATTTGATTCCACTGTAACAACTGCTCTGGGCCTAATCCCTCCCCCCTCCATGGCTGTAATCAATCATCTGCATTCCTCCACAGATCCAACAGTGAATTAAGTTCAGTTCAGTAGTAATTACTTTCATGAATTCTACAAATAAATTCTTTCCTGGGGTGGGTAAGTCCTGTTCGCTGCCTTGCTGTTTCAATTTCTTGTACAAGTTAAAATTTCCCTCACACTTTGTCCTTGTTCTCTTGAACGTTTTAGTTATATTCTTTATCAATTCCTCCTTGTAGTGATCTTGCACCCCTCCCTGATCTGAATATCCTCACATACCTTCTTTTGTGAAGCAAAGGTATGCTTCTCCTACTGGGCAACTTTGGTATGCCGATGGAGCCCACCCTCCTTTTCCCAAACTGGTGGCTACCCAGTAACTTTTTCCTGTAATAGTGCAAATTTCTAAGTTGTATTTATTATAGCAGGCCAAATTGATATGTGTGTGGAAGGCAGGGGTGGATACCATGCTCTACCATACCCAATTGTCTGGTAACACTTGGAACAAGCATCAGCACTGTTTCTTTTTATCCTAATTAGCAATAGGATGAGTCCCATGATTATTTTCATCCCTCTGCCTCTGTCAAGGCCTATGAGGCTGACAGTAGCCGAGGTTTGTTTAATTTTCTCAGCAGCAGGGAGTATGTCCTGGGGTCTCCCACTTTGTCTCTCTCTTTTGGTGGCGTTTCTTAATTTTGTCCCAGCTTTTAGTCTTAACATTCCAGTACGAGGTACAGCAGTAACAGCACGGTATACGCAACCCTTTCTTGCACTCTTTTGCCAGTACCTCTGCTTTGGCTTCCTTTTTTTTTCTTGTTCTATTCTCAAATAATTCCCACCAGTTATGATTATCGATTTTGATTTTTCCTTGTGCTGATAGGGTATTAAGTACCTTAACAGTTTCCTTATGTTGGTTTCTTTTACATTGGACACATAATGCGAATGGGAGATACCCACCATAGGAATGACACCACCACAACTCAGTACAATATGGACACCTTTTTTGATGAACAGGTTACAGTCAACCCAGGTTCGGGACAGGTGACTTTCAGTCCTGACTGGGAGAACTTTGAGACAAATTGGTCCATCATCAAATCCCTGAATTCGCACTGTGAGGTTTCCAGGCTCAGATGTCACTGCCCAGCCTACAGTAGGAGGGGTTGCAGGACCTTTGACTCTACTCACATGTGTCCATCCCTTTTCAGATGTCCGTACAGCTGTTTCAGTCGTTAACAGAACTAAATGTGGTCCTTCCCATTTTGGATCTAGATTTTCTTCTTTCCATACTTTAATTAACACACTGTCCTGGCTTAATCTTATGTATGGCCAATCCTAGAGGGACGATTTGAGCTGAAATTCCCTTCTTCCTTAATTCTTGCAAGTTTTTGTTGATTGTTATGTAGTTCTGGAGGGAAGGGTCCTGAACTAAGGCTGGATCAAGGTGTGCTCCTTTAGGGCAAGGCATACCATATAGCATTTCATATGATGAAATCCCCATTTTCAAATTTGGCATCGTTCGTATATTAGACAGGGCTAGTGGGAGACACTTTGTCCATGGCATTTTAGTCTCAATCATTAATTTTGACAGCTGTTGTTTTAACGTTTGATTCATCCTTTCAGCTCTCCCAGAACTCTGAGGGTGCCAGGGTGTGTGATACTCCCAGCTGATGCCTAGTGCTGAGGTCAGTCACTTAAGCACCTTTGATGCAAAGTGCGTCCCCTGGTCTGAGTCTATTGCTCGGACCAGGCCATACCTTGGTATTATGTGTTCTATCAATGTTTTGGCTGCCACTTGTGATGTGGCTCCAGCTGCAGTGTAGGCCTCTACCCAGTGGGTTAATTGGTCTACTATTACTTGTAAATATTTCCTCCTTCGTATTTTTGGTAATTCTGTAAAATCTGTTTGTATTCTTTCAAAGGGTCTGTAAGCAGTTTTCCGTCCTGATGGACCTTGTCGCATACTTTTAAATTAATTTTCTGACGAGTTAAACAACTCTGGACGCTCTGCTTTGCAATATCAAAAATGTCAATGCATCAAAAAAAATTTAAAAATGGGTCTGCTAGTGCTTTGCATCCCCAATGAGTTTGTTGATATAATTGTTCATTAATTTGTCTGGCCTGTGTTTTAGGTAAAATTTTCCTGCCTTCTGGTAAAACCCATTTATTCTCATGCTATTCTGCCTTTAATTTCCTCATGGCTTCTTTTTCCTGAGGGGTAAATAGCTTCTGTAATTCCTGGTTGGAGCTGGGATCTCTAACTGTAGCACTTAATGCAGAAACTGGTTTTTGCTTCAATGCTTGTTTTTTTGCTTCTTTGTCAGCCAGATTATTCCTTCTTGTGTGATAGCTTGTTCCTTTTTGGTGCCCTCTTATGTGGACCACAGCAATTTCAGTGGAGCCCCTGAGAACCTCTAGTATTCTAACAATTAATTCTTGATGTATCAATCCCCGTCCTTGAGTGTTAATTAACCTGCTTTTTTCCCAAATTTTACTGAATGTGTGGACTACACTATAGGCATACTTAGAATCTGTATATATGGTCCCTTTTTAACCCTTTAAGTGAGATAGTGCCCTGTAAAGAGCGAATTGTTCACAAGCCTGAGCACCATGTTGTGTTTAAGGGTCCAGATTCTACTAATTTTAATTCTTCTCCTCCTACGATGGCATATCCCGATTTTCTTTTTCCTTCTACTACTCTAAGACCCGTCTATAAACAATTTTACTCCATCCTTAAGTTCAGTTTCCCCCAAGTCAGGTCTGTTTTTTGTTTGTAACTCTATAATGTCAACACAATCATGTTCTAAATTTTCTCCTGGTTCCCCCTATAGGAATTGAGCAGTTGTTGCTTTAACTCTCTGACTGGGGAAGTGATTAGAACAGCTTCATAGTTTAATATTGGGGCATCAGTTAGCCATTTCTCGGATTTTTGATTCAGAATTCCCCTTACATTATGGGGGGTGTGTACCCCCAAAGGTGACTTTTTGGGCTTCTGCAGTTCAAAGTGCTGTGGCCACTAGGGCCTGTAGACATGTGGGCCAGCCCTGACTGACAGGGTGCAGCAGTTTGGAATAATATCCCACTGGCCTTTAACTGCCTGCCCATTCCTGGATGAGCACCCCATATGCTGTTTGATCAGAGGTGTTTATAAATAATTGAAATGGTCTCTCCAAATCCGGGAGTCTTAGTACATGGGCTTGAATTAAAGCATGTTTGACCTTTTAAAAACTTTTATCATCCTCCTCTGTCCATTTTAGGCGATTAGTGGTAAGTTTTTAATATAACAGTTTCACTTTCTCACTAAATCCCTCTATCCATTGATGACAATATCATAGCAGTGTCAAAATTTTCCTCACTTCTTTTTTTGTCTTTGGAGGTCCTAGGCTTAGTATTCCAGAGACTCTGTTAGGATCCAATTTCTTTTTTTCCTTTACTTAGCCAATGTCCTAAATATTTTACTTCTGGTTTTGTGAATTGTAACTTAGCTTTGGATAGCTTCAAACCCTGTTGTCCCAAAAAGTTTAAAAATTTTATAATCCCATTTCTAGTAGATTTCTTGTCTTTTCCTGCTATTAATAGATTATCTACATATTGTAACAATTTCACTCCTTCTGGTGGCTCAAAAGACTGCATCAATTCTTCTAGGGCTTGCCGAAGAGTTTGGGGGATTCTATAAAGCTGTGAGGCAATACTGTCTAATGCAGTTGTTGTTTTCTGCCCTTATCAGGGTCTTCCCATTCAAAGGCAAAATAATCTTTCCTACTTTTTGCTAATGGGGATGCCCAGAAGGCATCTTTTAGATCTGTTGCACTGTACCAAGTGTAGTCAGGGGACAGCTGATTTAAGGGAGTGTAAGGGTTTGCTACTACAGAAAATTTGGAAACAGTTTGTTGATGTATAGCCCTCAAATCTTGTACCAATCTGTAATTCCTGTCTGTCTTTTTGACAGGCAGAATAATTGTCTTATGTGGGGAAAAATGTGGTTCTAAAGTCCCTTGTTGCAAAAAGTTTTCTATGACAGGCTTAAGGCCCCGTCTGCCTTCCAGTGATATTGGATATTGATGAACTCAAATAGGCAGATCAGGATCAGTGATTTTCACTTTGATAGATTTAATTTTTAACTTCCCTGTTTCCCCAGGGGTATGCCACACTCAGGACATATTTGTTCCTCATCCTTTTGGGTGAAGGCATAAATTGTAAGTTGCCCTTGGGATACTTCAGTTTTCAAATTCAATGCTATTATTAAATCCCTCCCCAATAAATTATTTTCTGCCTCTGACAGATCATTTAATTCAATTTTGCTCTGGGTCTCAATTTGCACATTTTAATAACAGGCACCTGAGATAGTTCACCTTTTGCTCCAACCACGAGTGCTAGGCTTACACCTTTTTGTTGGATGTTTAATTGTGGATTTTTTGGCTCCTGTATCTACTGAAAATTCCACCTCCTCTCCCTGGGGACCAATTCTTAGTTTTATCAAGGGCTCTTTAGATGGTAAGGTCCCCAATACATACAGCCTCTGACGCCCCTATTCATCCTCCTGGAACATTTTCTTGTCCGCTATCCTCTCTTTACAATTTTTCTTTAGATGACCTTTGTATAACTCCCTTGTATCCTAGCATCTTAATATTATTCCCAAAGGGCTTTCTGGTGGTATCTCTGGCAACCTACTTGTCTTATCTTTATTTCTTTGTGGATCACAGGAACTTGGACCCCTTTGTGGGTCATTCAGACTTAAAACCTTTATTTGTTCCGTTTTTTACCTCAAGGGACTGTCTTGAGTTGTTTATGCTCCCCTTCTGATCTGCCCAGGTCAGGATGGGAAGGAATTTTGCCTCTACCTGGGCTGGGATGGGAAAAGCAGCTTTCCCTCTTCCCTCTGTGACTCGTGTGTTGCTCTCCACTCTTCTCTGCCCGGGTCCCACCTCAGCCTGGGCTGGGATGGGAGAAGAACCCAGCTTCTCCCTGGGCTAGGATGGGAAAAGCAGCCTCCCCTCACTCTGTCCCTTCACTGCCTGGGTCCCTCGCGGGATACCAGAACCGCGGATAGAAGGGCTCTGCTCTCACTTCATGGCAAAATCCACGTCTCATTCAGGCAAGCACACAGTCACCTCCACCAAACCAGGCAATTACTTACAGCTTTGATGCTCCTGTTTGTGTCTTCATGTGCAAGAATTACAGGTGATTTTGCCATGATCTTCTGGGGAGCTCTTTCCTTGCTCAGTCTATATCGTGACGTTGGGTCCTGAGAACCACTGACAAACCAGGGCCACAGTGGTGGGGCACCTCCTCGAAATCACAGTGCCTCTTAGGCCTCCAAGGACGTCCCAGGTTTTGGCACCAAATTGGTATAAATGAGAAACAAAAAGTCTCGATACTTAGCAAAATTTAGATTGCTTTATTTTATATAGATGGAGCAAGCAGCACTGGGGAATGTGGGGGGTCACCGCCCACTCCACGCTCCATCAAACCTTGGTTTGCAGCCTCTTCTTATAGTATGGTCTCTCGTTGTAATCAATAATTTTTTTCTGTCGTAATTTTGCCAGGTAAGTAGCAGTGGTTGAAATAAACATCTGTAAAGTGTCTGGGCGATAGTCAGTCTCATAGATAACCATCTGGACTTGGTAGGTAAAAATCAGCACAAGTCAGGAAGTCTGGTCTTTGTGGACAGCATTGATCGAACAAAGGCAGGAAGTCTGAGCTTGAAAAATCTATCGGACTATTGGAAAGTCTGATTTTGCAAACTGGTAGTAGATACAACTTATTTAGAAAACATAATATTTGTTATAGATAAAAACGAGATCAAGACGAATTAAATATGATTAAAATAAGCGATATTTATTTTGCGACCAAAAATGTGGTCCTCGATAGCCGCAATCAAAAAAAGGGACAGCGCGGAGCCCGGGGTCAGCGCCGGGTGAACATACTATGATCTGATCTCTATCGCATCAGATCCCCTAATGTTCCCACCACAGCTTTGGTTAGTCCAGTTTTTATACAGTTTTTTTAGCCCGGAGCGGAGGTCTTGGTCTTCTTTCTGCGTTGTGCTGGACAAAACTATATTCCGGGAGACGATGAATTTTGATGAAGGCCGGTTCAGGTTTCACAGGAAAGTGGAATTGAGATTTAACTTTCAGATTTTGGTTTACTGGAAACAGGCATTCAGATGTATTTTTCTTGATGGCTCTGGTAATCTTAATTGTGGGTGCTTATCAGGCTTTTAAGGTTCGGGTGTTCCCTGGACAAAGCCATCTCCACCGCGGCCACATCTATTGTCTTGCTAACCCCAGCTTCCCCCGCAGCTCCCAGCCCTCTAGGTTTTTATTGCTTTACTCACACTGACATTGCTCATTTTACATTAATTTACAACTTTACACGAATTACATTATATCATATATTACAATATTCATAACGGGGATTTAAGACAGAACTATTTAATAATTTATTTTCCTCTATCTAGTGTTTGTGCTTCACTTGTGACCTTAGTATTGTGGTTTATACAAACCCCAAATCTTTTATGATTAACAGAAATCTTTTATCAATTATCACACGAGTTAGCCAAATCTTAAGAAAAGATCTTTCCTCCATCTCTCCCTTCTTCCCAAGCTTAACTTCATCCCATATTCCCTCCCCCCTCCCCACCCAGAGGCACAGGGGATGGGTGTCACAGTCAGGTCATGTCACAGCCGCCCCCCTCAGGGACAGGGATCCTTGTCCTGCTTCAGCCTGGGATCCCTCCCACAGGACACAGTCCCTCAGGAACAGGCTGCTCCAGCAGGGATCTCCAACGGACTTACAAGTCCCACCAGGAGCCACTTCCATGGCCCTGCAGGGGCTTCCACGCCCTCGGGGCATCTTTAAGGAGCCCCCTGCTCCGGCCCGGGCTCCTCCCGGGATTGGTGGGTCCGGCCCATCCCGGCCTCAGCCGCCGCTCCGCGCCATCACCTCCCGCTCACCCGAGCTCCCGGCGGTTCAGGGCAGCA